>ARYC01000551.1:0-132125 GCA_000711775.1 Oxytricha trifallax | reverse complement strand
TAGCATAAAAGACATTTTAAATTTATAAAAAGTAGCATAAAAGACATTTTAAATTTATGAAAAGTAGCATAAAAGACATTTTAAATTTATTAAAAATAGCATAAAAGACATTTTAAATTTATGAAAAATAGCATAAAAGACATTTTAAATTTATTAAAAAAAGCATAAAAGACATTTTAAATTTATGAAAAGTAGTATAAAAGACATTTTAAATTTATGAAAAATAGCATAAAAGACATTTTAAATTTATAAAAAGTAGCATAAGAGACATTTTAAGATTTATTAAATAGTAGCATAAAAGACATTTTAAATTTATGAAAAATAGCATAAAAGACATTTTAAATTTATTAAAAGTAGCATAAAAGACATTTTAAATTTATTAAAAATAGCATAAAAGACATTTTAAATTTATAAAAAATAGCATAAAAGACATTTTAAATTTATAAAAAGTAGCATAAAAGACATTTTAAATTTGTGAAATTTAGAATAAACTTAATATATTGAAATGGATGTTATTATGTAAAATATTGCCAAAAAATATTTGAATAAATTTCAACTTTATAAAATAGTACAAGCTCTTTTAAAAATAATTTATGATTAAAGCAATCGTCATTAAATTAAATATATAATAAACAAAATAATTTTATATTTAAATCATATACAAAATTTAAAAATTAGTTGAATTAGTATAAATTATTTTTTTAATATAATTATAAAGTTGTCAGTTCTCAAAATTTATATTAATAAATTTAGTATCTCATTTTTTAACAAAATTTTTATACTATAAATTAATATATTAAGTAATAACTTTACCCAACTGTAGCAATCAATTATTTTTGGTAGATTTTGTTTAATTAGTTTAAGAAAAAATTAATTTATATATTAAAATGAAATAATGTTTATAAATAAATTCAATTTAGAATTGAAAAATAAACCAATGCAAGAGAATTGATGTTTACTAAAAATTGTATATAATAAATAAAAATTAAAATTTTAATGATTGGGATTTTTTAATTTTAAATATTTGACATTATAAATAAAATTAATAAAAAATTGATATTGCAAAGTTATTATTAATTTGACAAATCAAAAAAATAATAAATAAATTTATTTTTTTTTAAATACTATGATGCATCAGACATGCTTTTAATTTAAATAGATTAAATAAAGTAAAAAAAAACTGAGATCATATCTATCTATTTAAAGCGTTTATTAAATATAATTAAATTGTATTGTATAAAAATACAATAAATTTAATGAATTCATCTAACCAAAAAGCAATTTAAATAAGAGATTATGAAAGTTTTATAAAATTTTAGAATTAACATTTATGACTAAATGCAATAAAAATTTCTTCGCTATTATTCATAGGCTCAAAATGTTTTATGAAGAAGCAATCCCAACTTCCATTCAAGAAAATAAAGATATAAAATATTGATTTCATATACCTCTTTAGTATAAGAAAACAATTTCCCCCTGAATGATTTCATAGGTGGATCTTATTCACAATCCCATGCTTATCGATGGTGAATAATAAACAGCATAAAAAATAATTCTTGTTATTGCTAACTAGTTGAATTTATACGGCTTATAATAAAAACAGATAACTGCCCCTTCAACAGTATCAGCCAATAGTCTTAGTAAGTTTTAATAGAGAGAAGTTTTATGATACTCGCATGCTTTTTAGAATTAAATTAACGATTGAAGAATTAATAATCTTAAGAGTAATACTATGTGATTCAAGCAGAACTGACGATTATACTTCTTATTATTGAATTCATTATTAACTCACAACAAAGTGCAAATTAAAGAAATTTACTTTTTAATTTCTTTAATACTTTCTTGCTTACAATTCAATTAATTTCATAATTACGTTATTAACTATAAGTAGTTTCGATTTTATAAATTATTAGAATTAAAAGTTTAAGCATTAACAATTTAAGGAGATAGTTTTAAATTTGAATTTTTAAGTTGAATTATTTTTTAAAAATCAATACTAATACATGTCCGTTACTTTTAATCGAATTGAATATTTAATTCTAAAGCGTTTGCAATCATTTATATTCCTGCAATATTAATAATTAAATAATAAATAAATATAAGAAATGACGAAGTTTATAAAAAAGAAGTAGTCCCAATCTAAGTTTAAAGGAAATTGCCAATTTTGCAATAAAGCTTATTCAATAACTTATCTCCCAAAGCATGAACGTAATAAACATGAAAAAGATAAAAAATTAGCAAAAACTAAGGAAAAATATCCTTTCAAGTGTTGTTGTGGTAAAAAATACACTAAAGATCCATCTCTTTATAGACACTTAAGAAAATGCAAATTTCAGTCGTGTCGAACAATTATGAGAGACATTCTTAATAAAAATTATTCTCTCAGAGATTAGATAGAAAGAAAAATTCCTCCAATAAAATTAAATGCTGACATAAAAAACAAAAAGATTTGGAAAAGGTTGAAAAAATGGTAGTTAAAAAGGGCAAATTAGCTTTTTACAGTAATTATTATGGATCCTCCCTGGAGAAGAACAGGCATAAAACTACCATATAAATAACTCTCTGATAAGGATATATTTAATATTCCAATGAAAAAACTTTAGAAAGTTGGTATCCTTTTTCTGTGGGTCACTAATTCGAAACTAGAAGCTGGATTAGAATTTATGAAGAAGCACGGCTACAGATAAAAGGAGGACATCGTATGGAGCAAAGTGAAATAAAATGGAGAAGAATTGCAAAGAATCGGCTACTGGCTTTTACACAGCCATGAAACCTGCTTGGTTGGATTTAAAGGCACCGAGAAACAACTCGATAAAATCATAAAGAAGAGGGTTCATGGAAATACTATAACTGAGCAACCTAGGCAAGTTTCTTAAAAGCCTGAAAAATTATATGAAATTGTTGAAAAGATGGCTCCTAATGGTTACTACTTGGAAATATTTGCAAAAAATCATAATGCTCGTTCAGGATTTGTAAGCTTTGGAAATGAATTGACATGATTCATAAATATTTTTAATATTTTCTAATAATTCAAACTTAAATATTTTTAATGAAATAAAAAACTAAAAAAATAATCTCTATATTCTTTTACTAATTAAAATTGTAATATTATTTTATACGAATTATAAATTCTATTTATAGCTATTAAGCGTTTATATATTTGTATGAGTACCTAAAATAATTATTAAAGTTATTCATTATTTTTTATATTTGAGATTGTAAATGACTAAATAAACTATTCACCAAAAATTTTTATTATACTTTAAATAAATTGAAGAATTATATTAAATAAAAACTTAGATATAAGAATGATATTTAACACAAAAAATATTGCAATTTATAATTTAACATTAATAGACTTTATATTCGTAATTTCTCAAGAAAATTTATTTATATAGAAAAAAATATAAAATTCTTTATGATAAGCATGAATGATCGTATATTTTAATTTTTTTTCAAAATAAAACAAAATATAATATTGAAGTTTTACCGACTGCATTCTTTAAATTATCATATAAGTCAAATTAGAATGCAATTATTTAAAAATATTTTCAATCCATTGAGCTAGATTCAATTTCTAAGTAAATTTAAAATTCTTTTTACTAATTTAAAATTATGTAAGATTTATTACAACTTTTAAAGAGTGAAAAATGGATGCGCTGATATTAATGTCTACATAAACGTAACAAAATATAATACTAATTTTATTGAATAAAAACCTATTTAATTAAATAAAAGTCATCAGAATTTAATTTACTCGCTACTCTTTCTCCTTTAATTAAACTAAAAATTAATACTTAACAAAACTAAATAAAGTCTTAATTTTATTAATTACCCTTAAATTTATATAATATAAGTATAACAATCATTAGATCTATTTTAGTAAATTTATTATTAATAAATTTATAAATAAACATATTAATATATTTAACTAAGCTTGTATGTATAAAACTCCTAAAATATTAAATTAATACAAGAATATGTGCTAAATATAAAATTTAAAATTGCATGAATTCATGAAATTTGGATTTGGTAAATTAAATTAAATATTAAAATTATGCCAGTTATTAAATAAAAAAAAAGCAAAAAAGTGGTTTAAATTTCAAATCTATCTTGATTCTATGGTAGATTTAGCAATTTTAGCTGGACTTATAATTAGCAATATCCCTGAATTATCCCAGTAGCCAAGAAATTTTGATTTTGAGCTTACTCCCAAAAGTTTACAATGAGTTATTTTATTGATTGGGAGAATAATTGAGATCATTATTGTAATAACAACTAACGACTCATTGTTAATGCGCTATACAGAGATTATAATATTGAAATACTAACAAAAGGTTATTAATAATTAATTTATTTTAATTAATATTCCTAATCGAATCTATCCCTACAATATTGTAGCACTTTTTTTTTAAATTCGTGATAGAAATTAATAATATTTTTATACCACATATTTCGACATTTAATGTGAGTTTGCGATAAAGATAATTAAAATTCATTTATCACATATTTAATTTTCTTGGGAAAAAATTTGTGGTTAATAAAATTTAATTTACACTAGCACGAATTCTAATCATAAAAATGAGAATTTAATTAAAGTATTTATTTTCTAATTAGTTCATAGATTTAGAATTTTTTACACTATAAGATAAATAAAGAATTGAAAAAAAATACATTTTATTAATACATTATATTAAGAATTGTGACTAAGAAAGGAACTTGCCTTGTATAATTATATAAAATTATTTGATTATCAAAATAATAATAATTAATTAATAATTATATTTTAATTATCATTGTAAAAATGAAGTCTTCATTTACTTATACTCATTTCAATTAATTTTATATTTAAATATAATTTAAAAATGCCCCAAGACTCCTTTTGATAAATAAAAAATGATAAACTAAAAATTAATACTTAACAAAACTAAATAAAGTCTTAATTTTTTGCTTATTTTTTAATAATACTCTTTACGAAGGTTTCTAAAAGCAAATTAATTGCAAATAATTGAATTAGTATTTCAACTTCTTAATCATAATAACTCTTTCTATTGATAAAATTCTTTTAATATCTCCCATCTAATAGCATGTAAATGCTTATTGCTTTTATCATTAATTTCTTTAAAAATTCAATTGCACTTTCTAATGCAAACCAGAAATTATTATAAAGTAGTCTGTACTGATTATAATTATATATTAAAAGTAGGGTGAGTAAATTTTATGAATTTTATTTTCATTTCATAATAATTGCCTTTGATTAAATATTATTGCATTGCCATAAAATTATTGAAATGAATCAATTACTTGAAAAATTATCATCAAAATGGCGATATATTTTATTTAGAAATTGTTTGTTATTTATCATAGATTTGTTTCAGGTGTTTTGACATTAACGAATGCATCAACATTTTTATATTTATTCCCCTTAATTTTATTAATCATAAAAACTAAATATTAAATATTTCATTGACTGAATATTTACATTTGTATAATGATTGCAACTTTATTTATTTCTATTATTAATTAAATAATCTTATATATTGATGTGAAATTCAATATAATACTTTGAAGTCTCAAAGTTTTACTTAACTTAAACTTCAAAGTTGGAGTCAAAAATTCACAATTAACAGTCAAGAATATTAAAAAAAAAGGAATTAATTGATTAAGAATAATAATATACTCAGCTCTAATTATTCATTGATCCAACTGGAATGATATTTTTGCTGAATAAAATTGTCAAATTCTATCAGAAATATGGGCATTTGGCAAATACACAATTACTAAAGTTACGGCTCTTTTATAAAGTAAATTAAATTTTTGATACTTTTGCATCATTTTTTATGAATAAATACTCCCAAAATCTTAAGTAGTTTAATTTTGGCTTTATGTTAATACTTTAACTGATTTTAATTGATATAAATGGTTTATTTTATAGTCTATAAATAATTCATTAATTAAATTTAAATTAAATCCTATGATATTTATTGAATAAGTGTGCAAATAAACATCAACGACTAATTTCTTATTATATTTTGTATGTCACTGTTTCTTTATTACTATTGTTAAGACTTTCACTTTCTAATAATTTAAACATAATCCAATTTTTCAATACTTTTTATCCATTAAAATTAGAAATTTAAATTTAATGTATTTATATAAATAAATTGCAGAGTTAACGCATTTTCTTAAATCATTTTTACTATTCCTCAATTATTTTAATTAAAATACATTTATTACTTATTCTTAATAAAATCTATAAAGTACAAAATTTCAATAAATATATTGAGTTGGAATATTTTATAATATTATCACAAAATAATTTTATATTAATTTATTATGATTTTTATTTATAGTATATTTAATTTCATAATATGCTAGACGATAAAATTCTCATATTAATCCAAGAATCAGAAAAAAGTTATTTAAAATAATCAAACTGTTTTAATTTTAATAATAATAAAACAATTCATAGCAAACTCTAAAAGGATTATTTAAGAATAACTGATGGGTCATTCTTAAAATATAGAAACTTAAAATTTTTCAAATATCAATACAATGATGGATCATTTTAATATTCTTAAATATTTAGTAAATAAATTATTATCTTATTTGTTGCATTTAAAATGTATTATAAGCTATTTATTATAACTATTTGAAATTACTTCTAGATGTATGTATGTTGAGAGTTTGGCTTATAACTTTCATTTCCTATACTACTTTTACTCTACTAACAGAAAGATCAACTTTTTGCTCTTACTGTTTAATTCAACTTCAAATTAACAGCATATTGTAATTTTACTATTGAAAAAGTTTGTATAATATACTGACTTTAATTTCCTTAACTTGATCTAAACTATTCTTATAATAATTGAATTAAAATGCTAATGTCTACGTTTTTGAATTATAAGACTTTAGTTTTAATTGTTGATTCATTTCGTAGATCAGAACCACTGTTTCACATATAACATTATCGATTGATCTATAATCAATGTATCAAATATCATAAGCTGGTTTACTTGATGAATTTCAGTAATAAATAATATTATTATTTAATTCGAGTTATTTGTTCTTTGAATTATGTTTCTTGGTAAAATAGTCCAATTATTTGTAATAAAATACAGGTTTCAAAGCTCTCTAAATAAAAGTTTAATACTATGAGTTGCACGGCCTTTAATTCTCAAAACTTAAAAAATGCAATAATTATTCTTATTTTAATTTGAACACATGTCTTTTTTCACTATTTAGAATTTATTTAATGACTAAGCATTTATAATTATTGAAACATGAAACAGTTTAATAAAATTTGATAATTATTTCATTATATTTTTACAAAAAATAAGCCAAAATGATTTTAATTACAATATAATTTCTAATAAAATCTTAGACTATCAGGCAAATAAATAAAAATTTTTAAATATTATTGCCAGCTCAAAGTTATAATAAATTAAATTAAGGGTAATTGATCGAACTCTTTAATTTATATTAATTGAGAAATTTATATTACTATCGAGTTGGGTTATTTTAAATTCTGCTAATGAATTTCCAGATAGTAAATTAGACATATTCACAATTTTTCTAAGAAATAGGGTCTAAGTTTTACTAAATTTAGTAATCACAAGGATTAACTTTAAGTTAAATAAAAAATATTATTATTTTCTTCTAAATATAGAGAAGCTCTGGTATTTGAATGTTAGACAAATTATTCAATGTTTATATAAAAGAACGATATTTTTTCTTGAAAACTGTTATTATAATAAAAATATTAGTGTTGCAGAAAAGCAATTTCGATATGATTGACTTATTATTAATGTTCACAAGTTGAATAAGACGAGAAAATTATTTGCATAGAAACATCACAGAGACAGACACTTACAGAAGTTTATCGCTTTAGCGATATTACATAGGCAGGGGACAAGGGGGCAGCTGCCCCTTGTTGCAGGGGGTTTCGGGGGAAGGCAAGTCTTTCCCCCTTAATTTTTAACTTGCTTCTTCAAATCTATATTAAAATTGAATTAATATTGAATTAAATATATTTATCAAGCATTTAAAAAAAATTCATAATATGATGGATAAATTAATTAATTTAATTTTACCCTGTCTAAAAATAATAAAATTCATTAATTGTGAAAATAAAATCAATTCAAATAATCTAAATAATATTAGTAATTTTTATTAATTACTCTTAATTGAGAAAAAAGCAATTTTAAATTTTATATGAATTTCATATCTAAAAATTAATGAGAATTGCAACATATTTAAGAATTTTATCATTTTGGAAAACCTAATAGAATTGGAAATAAATTTGAATAATTTAATAGTTAAGATTGAGAAATATTATTAATCTTGTCTGTTTTGGTCTTTGAATTGGGCTTCTTTATAGTTTTTTTGTGTAATTTTATCTAATTACTGAAGTGTATTACTTAAACTTTGAATTAGTCTCTTTTATTTAATAATAAATATAGAGAATATTATAACTTTAACTTGGTTTAATGATGATTGAAATCATAACGTCAATTAGCATATTTCAAATTCTTTCTTAATAAGATTAAGATTATATAGCTTTTTCAAATTTTAATTAATGATAATTACTATTTTATTGATATTTGATTGAAATGATTTGCACTTAATCATTAAATTCATGCAGTATTAAATTATAAATATTAATTATTGGAATCTATAATAAGACATAAATGCTGTATCAGTTAATAATTTAAAAACTAACTTTCTGTAAAAATTTTAATGCTAAAGATTTTCAAAAATAAAATAACAATAAAAATCAAGCATTCATAAAACCAATAATAATTTATTATTAACTAGTTGAATTTTACAGAAAAAATAAAAAAAAAATCTTTATAAACTCTTTACTATTAATCAATATGGTAAAATTGACAATTTAATTTCTAAAATAAGATGTGAATTTCTTAAAAACTTGCCATTCAAGATTTGAATATTTTTCAAAAGAAATATTCAAGTATAAATGTCGCGTATTGGTATATAGTGATAGTTTTAATATTTCAAGACTTTAAATATAATTAGGAAATGTTACAAACCAATAAAATCAATATTTATATATTATCCAAGAATTAAGGTTTTAATGTTTTAAGAACCATTCTTACAAAAAATTTATATAAATTTTATTTTAAATAATAAAATATTTCTATATAAGCAATACCAAAACAGTGTAAATCTAAGCTAATATAATCTACTTATTTAAATGAGATTATAAATTATATTTTAAACTCAGTGGAAAGTATTATATTTCAGGAAGTAAAGAAATATATAAGAATGATAGCAAATTATTGGAAACTTATTATTTTGATTGTTAAGAAATCAAATCGCTAAAATAAGTATACTTACAATTTTCTTATAAATAAATATTCTTAATTATCTCTCATTATCTATCAAATACTATTATTTTAAAGTAAAAATCTATATTAAAGTTTGATATTTAAGTTTGAAATCAAAAGAAAGTAATCCACCTCCTAGTCAATTTAATATTTTATTCCTTGCAAATCTTCTAGGATTTTGCAGTTTAAAATAAGTTTTTTTATTAAGTAAATATTAACGTTTAAATTATCTAACATAATTATAGGTATTTTTGCTCTAAAAATGCTAATTTCAATTGAATTTTTATTAAATAGATTATTAATTTGTGCTATTTATAACTTTTCGAATATTAAATAATTTACTTTGCATTATTTAAATATTTAGATTAAAGATTTAAACGATATAGTAGTATATGGAAATAAAATTGGTTTAAAAGGAATTTTTCAATAATAATAAATATTATTATGATGAATACAAATGAAAATTAAATCTATAATTTAGTTTATCAAGCAAGATTAATTAGTGCTATTAAATTAAGATAAAAAGCAACAAATAATTGAGTGAAAATTTTAATACAAAAATAACCTAAAAAGAGGGTTTTAACATAGATATTTTTCAATTATATATACAGTTTTTTAAGTCTTCAATAATTCTTGAAGGGACTGTTTATAAATTTAACTTACAAGAATTATTTAAATGCTATGAAAATTAATGATTATTAAAGAAGCAAAATGTGTTAAATCTGATAAATTAGCTAGTTTAAAAGTCTCTCTACCTATATTATAAGGAGATAAAAACGAGTTATCATCTTTGCATTTATGATAATTTTAGAAGAAGAAAAATGCATTTTTCATAAGAAAGAATAAAACAAGATTTAGAATATTTTCTTTGGGGGGGGGAAGTTTCCTGGCATAAGGGAAGTTTCCGGGCAAGTGAATTTTTTATATATATTTTTGTTTAATTATACATTTGAACATAAAACTTATACTTTTTTTAAACTTTAATTATTATAAGGATAAATAAATTAATCTAGAAGAGCTTCGATATCATTAAATATATAGCTGTCAATATTATATCATTAGATAAATTAAATCATTTTTATATAAGATTATTACAAAAAAATGATCTTTTAACTAAAAATTAAGATGATGATGATGGAAAATTTGAACAGTAACAAACGAAATTTAACGAAATATAAGATAGCATTGATTAAATTGCTACAATTCTTTGTAATGTAATCCTAAGAAGTGTTTAGTGGTTGTCTAAAAATATAAAATTAAAAAAAATAAAAAAATAAAAAAATTACTTGCCAGGAAACTTCCCCCCCCTTTTCTTTATATATTTAGTAATCTCAAAAGATAATAATTTCAAATGCTAAATAAATGATATAATTAAAAAATAATTAAACTTTAGTCAATTATATAAATTCAACAGGTAAAATTAATGTTTAAAATCAAAAGCAATCTTT
Organism: Oxytricha trifallax; assembly: GCA_000711775.1. NCBI lineage: Eukaryota > Ciliophora > Spirotrichea > Sporadotrichida > Oxytrichidae > Oxytricha > Oxytricha trifallax. The sequence goes on along the minus strand of ARYC01000551.1, from coordinate 121,330 downwards.
CTCTGATTAAATTATTAATTTAATAATTCAAATTTCGATATTTCCCTTTTAGATATTTAAATTAAATGTTTAATATTATGAATCCCTTAATTTCAAAATTATCACATATTTTGTTTTAAAAATGTGAAATTTAATAAATAAATTTATAAGAATTTAAAAAATTATTCTTAGTAAAAATACATCATTGAACTATTAATTATAAACTCAAGTTTATCTGATTAATTTATAAAAATAAATTTCAATTAAAGTCTTTGAATGTTTTAAATTTTATATAAATTTCCAAAATTTTCTTATTTAATCAAATAATATAATTTACAGTAAATTAAATGAATTGGTTTAAGTTTTTTAAAAAATAATATTTTTATTAGTAATATATCCAATAATAGTAATTAACGCAATCTAAAACCATTAGAAGCTGTGATTAATAATGGAGTTTTGCAAAATATTTTGGATAAAGAAGCGACTTAAAATAAGATAGATAATAATTAAAGATAAATGAAATTAGAATGAAGAAATTCTTTATTCACATAAAATTATTTTAAATTTACACATTTCAAAAGTTATTAATATTATCGTTTTATTAAAATAGCCGATAAATTTATACAATAAATATAAATTAAATCTCGTCATTAATTGTGATTCAATATTTTTTTTCTACATTTCCTGGCATAATTTGGCTTCTTCTTTTAATGTTTAAACCCATTTATTTTGTTCAGCAATTAAATAAAATCTAAAGTTTTAAGGAGAAATTTTAGAATAATCATCATTAGTAAAAATTCATTAATTAGATTCTTATATTACTATTAAATTACATAATTAGCTTAGCATACACTTCCATATCTAAAAGCTTATAAAATTATATATAACCCCCCAATAATCGTAGTCTCTAATTTCATTAACTGTTTCAAATATTTTAAAATAAAATTTTAAACTAACTTTTTTATTTTTATTTATTATTCACTGACTTCATTAATTATTTGCTATATTAAGTATTATTAGGAAATTCTTTAAAATTTGTATTTATAAAATAATTCATGCAATGACTTGTTTGTGTTTTTAATACTAATTTAAGTTTTAGCTTAATTAAAATAATTGATAATTTAAGATTAATTTATTTATATTTATTGAAGTTTTATTTCAAAAAGTTATATTATTTATTTAAATAACTAACAATATTTAAATTTAATATAGAGAACAAAAGTATTAGATTTGTAATTGAATAAAATTTAGTTCAATATGTTTTAAATAAAATTACTATATATTTTTTAATTCATAATAAAAGATTGGGTTGTAATGATTAAATTTAGTAAATGTAGAGTTATTTGTTGCAATATTTATCAGAAAGTTGCTATATTATTAACTTAACCAATTTTAATTTAACAAAATTGAGAATATAGATATCTAGTTATTTCTCAATTAAATTCTAAATGGGAAATAAAAATAATATTGATTCACTAATAGATTAATTGTTTTTTAAGGTTAGTCATATTTTATTAAATAAAAATCTTTTCATAGTAATATAAAAATTAAGTATTCTTTGATTCTGTGCCATTTTTTATTATTGTAAAAATTTCTATAAATCTAATGAAATAGGTTTTTCTAAAACAAACAATCTAGTTAATATAATTATTTTTAAATAAAGTATTTTTTTTATAAATTTGTTTTCGTGACAATGAAAAACAAATCAAAATTAATAATAACTAACAACTAAAAGATTAAATTTATTTACTAGGTACATTTTATTAAAAACTTTTCTGATTAAATTTCTTAATTTCTACTTGTTCAAAATATAATTCACAATTAAATGATTGCATGATCTGAAGTGAAAAGGCTTTAAAAGTCTTACAAAAAATACAAACTCAGTTGAATAGTAAATTAAAATGTTTAAATTTAGAAATATTTCAATTTTTTAAATACTTATAATCACTTAGAATGATTGATAAAACAAGATAAATTTATTTTAAAATTTGAAGGTCTTAAATATATCGATAGTTAAGGATACCCCACAGTTCTGGAATCGAAAAAGACCCTTCCCACAATTCTGGATTTATGACAAATTTTTTTTAAAAAATTTTTTCAAAACTACGTCCATATAGATATCAATTAAAAAAGAAATATAAAAAAATAATAAAGTATAGATAAAGAAAAATCAAGTATTATTTGTATTTAATTGCATTTTGTAACTAATTAATGACTGATTATTTTTAATATATGCTTCATTATTTTTTAATTAAAATAAAGGGTAATTTTAAATGATATGGGACGGTGGTCATTTAATTTGGATATAATTTTTTCTTTGTAAATTTTTCATTAATCCAGAAGTGTGAATGGAGGTCAAAAAATTCCAAAACTGTGGGAAGGGTCTTTCTTCTATGCCAGAATTGTGAAGGAGGCATTCATAATGAGTGACTGTAAACTTCAAGTCTTTATCGCCAGTTAAATCATGTCGGCCATACATGCACACATTTATATTCCTCTCGACTGCCTTCTTTTCTTTACCAAGTATTAATGTGAGAAAGGGAGGGCACTTACTTTCAAGTATTTCTTGTATTTTATCTTCGACCATTTGGTCTTGCTTCTTCGGACTCAGTGCTCTAATTCTACTTCGCTCTTACTCTTCCTAGCTTGAATGCTGATTTTATTGTTGATCATTGTGCTCCTGAGTAGTGGGAGGCAAGCTGCTTGATGTGACTGGAGGGAAAGTGCCTGCGTCCATGTTCATGATTTCATCGAAGCCACTATCACATACTTAGTCATGAAACACTTACCTGATTGAGTAATAGTCAACCCACCGGAATTCGAAAGTTTCATCTGTAAAATTTTATTTAAAAAATATTTAATGAATAAATCAGCTTAAATTAAAGCATGTCATATAATATTAGTAATGAATTGAACTATTGAGATTACAATTTCATTTTAAATATATAATAACAGTTTTTCTCAATTTAGATTTTTAATTATGCAAATCTTAAAATATTGATAGTTTAATTTTTTGATTGGACGTATCAACTTGAATTATTTACTTTTCTTATTTTAGGAATCAAATTAAAATTGACTTCCTGTTTATAAAAAAATTAATTAGTAATAATTTAAACAGATAATTAATTTTAGGAATTTTGGAAAAATATCAATCACTATTACATATATAGAATTTAATCATAAAAGAATAAATAATTTGAAATTAAATCAAATTAACAACATTAAATTAAAAATAAATAAAGTTAATTTATTGACTCTTCTACAATAAATGAAAAGGATCCAATATTTCAAATTACTTTTTTATTAAGTTCAAGATTTTGAAAAATATTTAAACTACTACTGTGTTAATTAAGTATTAATACAATAAGTAAATAATATATTAACTAAATTCTATGATGAATTTACATTAATTTTCAATTTATTCATTTTAATGGATCTAAAGCTTGATGAATGGCTTTATAACATAGCCATTCTTTTCCAAAAAAAATCTATTTTTACTGAGCATAGTATTAATTTCTAGATTATTATAAAGACATTTGTATTCTAGATGAGGTAATAATGTATTTTATTTTCAATTTCTACATTTGTGATGGTTTCACACTAATTATTTAATTTCTTTTGCTAAAGATCGATAAAATTCACAATGGGTTATTATAAATTGTTCTTAATAAGCTACTCCATTGCTTGTATGTAAAAATTCATAAAATTAATATTGCTGACAAGCATATAATATAGAGTAAATTACTCCAAATTTAGTAAATTTAAATTTTTAATTTAAAAAAACTTTAGAATATAACATATATTTTTACTAATCATTTATACAATAAATAAAATGATTGTTTTAATGATATCTTACATAAAAATTAATGCTATCATTAAAATTATTTAAGCTCTTAAGTATTATATATATACTTAATTTACCCCCCCCCCATTTGATTATATAGCATTTATCTTGATTACTATACTTTTCAATAATACAATAATGTTTTCATTTTCATTAAAGTAAGCATTTTCTTCCCATATTCATTTTATTCTTCTGTAGCTTTTCTTAGCAATTCAAAATCTCTTGAATTCATTGCCTCTATTAAAATAGCAGATAGTTCTAAATATCGTGGTAAGTACTTTCTTTTGTTTTCTACAAGCTACCTTTGGATGACACTCCTTATCATTTAGTCTTTCTTTTATGAAATATAGTCCTTGGCTTTATCGAATTGTTCTCGATCTATTATTTCTTAGAATTCTTAGTGGTCCAAACATATTTAGTGTCTTATATTGATGAATAAATCATCTACTTTACTAACTGAGAGCTTGAAGTTAAGATTTAGTTTCATTTTAATTTTTATTCTCTTTTCATCTGTAGATATTAGATTATCTTAATTAATTCAATTTTCACATATTAAAGATGTTTGAGATGGCTGCTCAATTTTCGCAAGTTCTTAAGGATATGGATTAGAAATACTTTATTCTAGATAGCTCATTTGATTTAGTTTTAGCTTTAATTATTATAAATTAAACTTCAATTTATAGTTGCGAAATAAAATTAAATGTTTAAATCTCTTATTTTCAATTAATCTCTGTAAATATTGAAAAGTAATAGAAACTAAAATTAACTTTTCATTAAAAATTTGGAGTAATAGTCAACCCAATGGAGTTCGAAAGTTTCATCTGAGTTTAAGATCAAATACAGCATTTTCTCCTCATAGGCAAACTCAGTCAGTTTATGCACCACGTTTCTCCAGTGAGATCTATTTATAGATAAATTGTGTTATTTTCATAAACTTAAAAGTTGAAATTTGAATCACAATTATAAAGTAGTAAAATAGAAACGTTTGATATTGCTTACTCTACACCACCCAAGCCACTAAACGCCATTTAAATTTCTAACAAGAAAATTATATTTTTCAAAATTAAACAATCTAAAGATTTCAATTGTGAGAAGTTAAGTTTGATTTTAATTAGACTTTACTAATAAATTTAAAGTGATTAATGATTATTGAGACAGTGAATATTATTAATGAATTGATAAATTAATAGTTATGTTTTATTGCGCTCGATTGATATATACGAGGCTATTATATTAGTAATTATAAATCAAAGAGAAGAAATCTTATCTATTTTCCAATAAGCAAAAGAATGTTAAACGCATCCGCCGCCGCTGACGCACACGTTAAAGCTGTAACAACTAACTACAACATTACACCCAGAGTCGACTACAGAACTGTACTTGATGTGGAGGGTCCTCTTGTCGTGCTAGACAACGTCAAGTTCCCAAGGTAACAGATAAACTATCGCCTTACTCAACCCACTTATTATTGCTAAAAATTACTATTTTATGGTAAACAAATTAGTTATGATTAAAGGATAAAACTAGGCAAAGCATAAGCTTAATAAAAAGGCAATTTAATATTAGAATAGATACGCAGAGATTGTGAACGTAAAGCTAGGAGATGGATCCATGAGAAAGGGTCAAGTCCTCGAAATTGCAGGAAAGAGAGCTGTCGTACAGGTAAGTCTAGCTTCAGGCATAGAAAAACAAAGAGCTGCTATGTTAGCGCTAGTTGCTACTATATTTTCTTATTGCTATTTTCTGATTGACTTGTTGTCTTATTTGTAAAATTGAATTGCTTCAATTTATGATTTTTAAGTAAGAAAATTCCATAAAATCTCTAATGATTAATTGTAAATTGAGTACAATTACGAGATCATTTGTTTATTTTTAGGTATACCTCGCATTGTTTAATAGATCTTTGAGGGTACATCAGGTATCGACAACTTGCACACTCATTGCGAGTTCACTGGTGATGTTTTAAGAATGCCAATCAGTATTGAGATGTTGGGAAGATCATTCAATGGTTCAGGTACTCCCATCGACCACGGTCCCCCCGTCTTGGCCGAGAAATTCTTAGATATCCAGGTAAGCAAAGAAGATTATATTGCATAATCTTAAATAATATTTATGTCAATTTCTCATTGCTAAATAAAAAAACATAAACATCATTTAATTGTTTAAAAATGTGTGGCAATACTTAGTGTTTGTGGAAATTTCAACTCTTTTTAATAATAAGGAGCAAATATCTTATTATATTATTAATTAATATAGGGTCAACCCATTAACCCCTATCAAAGAGTTTACCCCCAGGAGATGATCCAGACTGGTATCTCCGCCATCGATGTTATGAACTCAATCGCTAGAGGTCAAAAGATTCCCCTCTTCTCCGCAGCTGGTCTTCCCCATAATGAAATTGGAGCACAAATTTGTATTCAATAATTAAAATTTAACACCCCACTATATATTTTATATAGGGGCATATTATATCAAATATTGAGGTATTTATAATTAATTTTAGTATTAGTACTTCAATATCACGTAAAATAGAGAGTTGATAAATTTATGAAATATCGTATTATCCTGATTTATGATGAAGAAAGATGAAACTTATATTAATAATAAAGAGATTTTATATAAAAAGCATTAAAAATAATAATACTAAAAATAATGGGAACAATAAACTCTAATCAAATCAGACCTCCTGATATTAAAGACATTAACTAATCAATTTCTTCTGGCTCATTTAAAAATAAAAATAAAGAACAAAATGTTGATATCAGAGAAAATAAGTCAAAAACTGAGTAAGTAAAAGAAATAACTTCTAAATATAATTTGGGGTTAAATATTTAAATGGTAATTTAAAAAAAAATTCAATGATTCAACAAATAATTCAAGTTTATTTGTATATTGAATTCTCATTAATATCCCTAAAAATGTAAATTATTCTAATATAAATGAAATGCTATTTGATTGCACCAATACTTTGTTATTGAAATTACTGAAATCCTATGTTTTTAATTGCGTCAAATCACAAATCATTTCATAACTCATTTTATGACAAGTATATTCTACTTAATAAAAGTCATTAAGAGAATATGCTAATTTCTAATATTTTCTTACACGAATGTCTTTATAGAATTAATATAAGAACTTTCACCTGGCATAGAGACTCACATGGTTTATTTGACTATGAAAGTAAAAATATTACCAACAATTATCTAAGGTGTAATTACTCAAGTAAGTCCTAATTATTTTTAGTAATAACTAAACATGACTTTAAAGTATCTGATAAGACCTTTGAAATAAATATGTTTCAGATTTGTCTTGTCCAAATCTTGAGAGGACGAATCAATTAATAAATACATTTTAATTTATGATTATTCTTAAGTTATTTCTTTAACTTTTTTCTATTTATAGCTGTGCTGTATAGAATTGATAATAGTGTAATATTTGAAGAGCTAAAATAAATGGATAAAGTTTAGGGGCCTCTTTCCATCCTTCTTGAAAAAGATAGTAAGTTATTGCTAAAAATATAGAATTTAGTAGGATTGGCATAATTTAAATATTGAACAACCTACATTCGTCTTTATTCCATTTAAATAATCAATTTTAATGAGTGTCTCTAGGCAATTATTGGATTTATCACAAAAACGTGATCGAAGATTAAGACGAGGAAAAATTAAGCCCAGCTGATAAAGCATGGGTTATAGTCAAATATATAACGCATTAATAAGCAAATTAAAAGGTCAGTTCTCTCTCAAGAATTAGTGAAATTCCTGTTTTTCTAAAAAGACTACTCTCATCTAATTTTAACATTTTTACTTTCTATAGGGTTACAAGATCAAAATAGGCGATACTTTAAAGTTTGGAAGAGTACGTTTTAAAGTTATTATGATGCATAATGAATTGGAAGGTGAGCAGGTTTATTAAATGAAGCCAAATAGTCACAATAATAACTTACAAGCTAAATTGAAGCTTCCACTAAGAAACTCTCAAGAAAATACTGAATCTGATTTCTAAATAAATGCATATAAAAGTTGAATTTCATTGAATATTTAATTATCTGATAACGATATGCCTGATATTGATGATGACGACAGATTGGACGGTTAAAACGGAGTTTAAAGATTGAATGGGCCACAAAGTCATTCACATGGCAGAAACAATCATTAGACTTTAATGAATAATACTAACTAGTAATTGTCTGGGAGAGCTCTTGGGAGTCATGCCAATATTGGTTCCAACAACCAATCTAAGATTCTAATTTATATAATAAATTTGCTAATGACATAATTACTGAAACTAACTGTTATCTGCTATAAAATCAAAATAAAAGATTGAGTCATTTAATAGAAAGCTCAAAGAAAAAAGAAATAGTGCATCAAAGGTAAATAAAGAGAAACTATTAAGGAAAGACACTGAAAACTCTAGATTTTTTTATTTATTTAATCTACTTAAATATATATATATTTAAAAACTCGTAAGGTCCCCCTATCTGTAGGATTTGTTTAGGAGATGAGAATGCAGAGCCTAATCCTTTGATTTCACCTTGTAAATGTAGTGGAAGTATGAAATGCATACATATAGATTGCCTGAGAGAGTGGTTGAATAGTAAAAGCAGCTTCAAAGAGAATTCTAGTGTTAAAACTTACTGCTGGAAAGCATTAGAGTGCGAACTCTGTAAAATCCACATTTATTTAGATAAGATGATTTAAAATAGAGCATCATATGATCTCACTTAATGTAAAAATAGAATATATGTAAAAAACTGTAAAATGAGATTTCCAGATAGAATAATAGACGAGAAGACTAACGGAGGGAAAAGCATAGAACTTATATCTTATGATAAACCAGAAAATGAATATATAGTTCTCGAAAGTGTTACTTTGATATTTTTATCAATAGTTAATTAGTCACAGAAATGCAATTACTTATATATGTAATTTTACTTAGCAAAACATAAAGATTATACATGTTATTGATATGGACAGTCGTGAACATATCAAGGTAGGGAGAGGTCATGATAGTTAAGTTAGAATCACTGATATGTTTACATTATAAGAATGATTTATAAAACTTAAAAATAAAGCTTTATATATTATTTGATATTTCAGTTTCAAGATGCCATGCTTTGATAAAAAGAAGTTCTAAAGGTGATTTTATAGTTGAAGACAATAATTCTAAGTTTGGCACACTAGTTCTTGTCAGGAAACCACTAATGCTTCAAAAAATACAGACTAACTATTTACAGTTAGGTAGGACATTAATTGAACTTACTCTCCGTGATCCAAATCGAATGCCAACCTGTTCTTTTAGGGCTCTGTGTATCAGACCTAGGACTAAAGCACAAAAAGGGGCTGGTCTTACATTCGATGGGGAAGATTTCTTCCCAGAAGAGTTCTTATAAAAAGTACACGAATTCACCAGAGAGGAGGATAACATTCACAGGAATAGCAGCAAGATTAAAGGCAATGTGGATGCTAAAAGAACAGCTAATTTAGCCATTATAAATAGCAGATAAGCACCAGATCAGATATTTGAGGATACACATAGGAGAAGCTAAGCTCTTGAGAATATGACTGAGCAATTACAGGGAAATTTAAACGCTGATGATGAGTACGAAGACGAAGAAGAAGAGGAGGAAGAGGAAGTACTTTCACCAGATGAAATGATGCCAAATAATACGAATATGCGCAGCTAGTTGCAGTAACATGAGCGCAGTAGAGATAGCAGAAACAGAGATAGAGTTATTATTATGCATTAAATTGATCATTTGGCAGTGGATGACAACTTAGATCATAATAACGACCTTGAAAATTCATAAACCTTTCTAAACCCTTCAGAGAGAATCGAAAATTTGAGGAACAATATTCCAAACAGCGCCAATAATGGAATTGAAGAAGATCAAGAAGCTCAGAACTTTTACTTGACTTAAAACCTGTAAAATTAGTTAGTTGATGTAGGCTTTGATTCTGGGAGAGAGGAATCGAAAAAAGTTATTGATATGTCCTCGGGACTCAATGATAAATCTGGAAAAAGTTAAGTTTCTGGTATTGTAGTACAGCAAAATATCGTACCAGATGGAATTATGCCTTCCAGATAAAAGACTCAAAAGTAAATGACTAGAAATTTGAACCTATTGCAATCGGTTCATAGTAACTCAAGTATCACAGTCAATTAAAGCAAATAGAAACCAAATTTTCATTAAGAAGAGGTTGGAGCTATTAAAGTCTAACAATTTTATCATTAAAGTGACTATAATGATTTGAACGATGATAGGAATAAGTTATGGTAAATAGTTTAATAATTATTAGACATCAAATAAATTTAAGATAATAATACCACTAATTTGGGTTTTAATTATATTTGACATTCGTGAGGATGACACTTAAAACCGGTTGTATAATGCTGGAGATCTATCTGGCACTTATCATGCTGTAGACTTAAGCAACGCCGATGTTTCCTCCTAATAAATAATAGTGGATTAATCGATTTACGTACCAAAGAATGACAAGGCAATCCTCATGCCTATGCACAATGATAGCCACAACAAATCCATTCATTAGATCTTGCTAGACTTGAATAATTCAGATGCAAACATCAATCAAAACAGTAATAATAATGTTGCAAATGGTGTTTAGCTTTCAAGAAAACTGATTTAAAAGCAAAGCGAAAGGACTCAAAATGCTAGTAAGAAGCATAAGAAAACTAATAATTCTTTGAAATAACAAAGAAATCAAGAGTAGTTTCCTAGCAATTACACAACAGTGTAAGCGAATGATATGATGACACTCAATTAAATACCTGACGATGAAAGTAGTTAAGATGAAGATTTGGTCTAAGATTTCTAGTTAAGCAAGCAAAATCAGGAAGTTTAGAAGTCTTAAGATGATGAAGCCAGAATGATTATTAGTGACCGTAGAGTTAGTCAACGCGCATAAATTTTTGAATTTTAAAAATGATATAGGTTTATATTAATTCTTGAGTGGTAACAGCATCAATAAAAACCTTAAAAGTAACTAAAAACGAGCATCTTAAGCTCTTAAAGAGTTATACATGGATGCAGGAGTTAGTCAGCAATCCCAGAGCAGTCATAGAGAAGAGCATAAATCTCATAGATCCCCAAATAACAAATTGAAGAGCAATAAAGTACGCTAATCAAATTAAAGCTCGCAATTCAACTAACTTATTAAGATTGAAGAGGCAGATGATGCGAATGCGAACTCTGCATCTTTCCACACTCATCAATAGCAATAAAATGCCTCACAGAGATATTTAGCAAACAATCAACAAAAAGTGAATAATAGAACAAGTAACAATAATTTGCAACTTGAGTTGGCTTCAGATAGCGAAGAAGGTTAATCAAAAGACTATTAGATGATTGTGCAACCAATATCTGAGAGCAATATTTTCACACCTTAAAGTGAGAGAAATGTTTTAGTGTTAGAAAACAGTGACAATATAGACGATAGCTAGTTTTAGTCTTCAATTATGAATAATAATAACAGTCATAACAAGAACTAGTAGAGTCAATAAAACATTCAAATTGATGTCTAGTTGTCAATTAATTACTTTGATCAGTAACTGTAAAATATTTCTAGTTAAGGCCATCATCCTGATACTGCTGTCATTATCGAAAACAACTTATTATTCAAATGATTATAGCGTTTCTAAATAAATTTATATCTTTAGATATGATTAATTTGAACTTATCCTTGCATTCAAACTAAATAAAAAACAATGAAGTACTTATTATTGAGAATTCATCTCTTGGAAGTTCAATGCTTTAAGAATGATTTTATATGTAAAATTTCAGATGACAGAGAGAAGTAACAATAAAAACAAACTCGTAATTGCGTTCTTAAAATATCAAAATCATAGAAAAGCTCGCATAATACTCTAAAATTATGAATAAATGAACAAATATATAGTATAATCAGTTTAAATTTATAGTATTCAATTAATTGAAAAAGAATTAGCATATTTTAGCTTATATTAACTCATAGAGATAATAAGAGAATATGACATAGCAATGGGTATGATGCAATATTTGATTGAATATAAAATAATTTAGATTTAGCTGCATGAACCAATACAGGTATACAAGTACGCGTTAGGCTATTAGTGAACCCTCTTTTACTTCCCTTGTATAAGTTCATGAGCTTTTGTTTTAAATAAGATATTTGTCTCATGCATCCTGAGTCGCTCACTTATCCATGGCATCGAGTTTCTTTTCCTTCTCGAGTCTTTCGATTTCGTCCTTTCTCTTGTAGAATTTCTCGAGGTTCTTTGGGTTAATCTTTTTGAGCATCTTTTCTGGGAACAATCTGAGGAGTGACCAGGCCATGTCTAGGGACTTGAAAATATCTCTGGCATCATATGGTCCTTGTCTGAGGAATTAACCTTCAAATCTCTCTAAGAACTCGAGGTATAAAATTGTTTAAGAATTATAATCTGAATTGAATCCATTAAGTATTTTGTAATTTCTTGAAGTTTTTTACACGAGGTAGAGTCTATCATCTTCAGTAAGAGCTTCCTCACCGACGACAGCCTTCATGGCTTGTGTGTCTTTACCAATGGCATAGAAGGCATAAAGCTAGTTGGAGATTTCTGGATGATCAACTCTGGTGAAACCTTCACCAATAGCAGACTTCATTAAACGAGATAGGGATGGAAGCACGTTAATGGGTGGATAGATTTATCTGTTGTGCAAGTTTCTATCAATAAAGATCTGTCCCTCAGTGATATAACCAGTCAAATCGGGAATTGGATGAGTAATATCGTCGTTAGGCATGGTAAGAATAGGAAGTTGTGTAATTGAACCATTCTTGCCTGTGACTCTACCGGCTCTCTCATAAATAGTTGAGAGATCTGTATACATATAACCTGGATAACCTCTTCTACCTGGGACCTCTTCTCTGGCAGCAGAAATTTCTCTCAAGGCGTTGGCATATGAGGACATATCAGTAAGAATGGTCAAGACGTGCATTTCCTCTTCATAAGCCAAATATTCAGCAGTGGTAAGTGCGAGTCTGGGAGTAATGATTCTTTCAATGGTTGGGTCATTGGCCAAGTTCATGAACAATACGACACGATTAGAGGCATCAAATTTACCGAATTCAATTTTTCGAATGTATTTTTATCAATTTTGATTTGATACAAAAAGTCTTAACGTTTTTAATCACAAAATAAGCAATATCATAAATCACTCTAATTTTTTTAACCTATAAAAAATGCCTTGATAGATTTTTTATTATAAATAGACAATACCTTTTAAAGTAATGATGTAATATTTTTTTTAACCCATTAATGTTTTCCAGAAATTCTAAAACTCTTAAAATAATTTTTATAGCAAGGGAATTAAAGGTTGCTCTAACACGGTCCATAGATCCGTATACTTCGAAATCAGTCTTGAAGAAACGAGCAGTTTCCATGTTGACTCCCATAGCAGCGAAAACAATAGCGAAATTTTCATTTGAGTGATCATGAATATCTTTTTACTTGACTAGAGAAGCTTGTCTACAAATTTGTGCTAAATAATGAATAAGTGAATTGAAATAAATAGAAATTGTCAAGATTATTGGGAATATTATAGGGAAATTTTATTGACATAACTCATCTATAATAGATTACACTGTAAAAACGTAGTACATAAACTGATTGAGTTTGCCTTCTAGGAGAAAATGCTGTATTTAATCTTAAACTCAGATGAAACTTTCGAACTCCGGTGGGTTGACTATTACTCAATCAGGTAAGTGTTTCATGACTAAGTATGTGATAGTGGCTTCGATGAAATCATGAACATGGACGCAGGCACTTTCCCTCCAGTCACATCAAGCAGCTAGCCTCCCATTACTCAGGAGCACAATGATCAACAATAAAATCAGCATTCAAGCTAGGAAGAGTAAGAGCGAAGTAGAATTAGAGCCCTGAGTCCTAAGAAGCAAGATCAAATGGTCGAAGATAAAATCCAAGAAATACTTGAAAGTAAGTGCCCTCCCTATTCTGACATTAATACTTGATAAAGAAAAGAAGGCAGTCGAGAGGAATTTCAATGTGTGCATGTATGGCCGACATGACTTAACTGGCGATAAAGACTTGAAGTTTACAGTCACTCATTGCTATCATAATGGAAATGATGACTTATTTGATATTGAGGAATTAAAAAAAGAATTCTCTGGGGAGACATTTGAGAATATGAAGACTATGTAAATGTTATATATTATTAAATTAATTCCTATACTTTAATGAAATTGTAGTACACAACCTTTTAATTTTTTTATGGTTTACATGAACTTGAAAGTCCCCTTAAAAATAGAATAAAGATTTAAGACTTTGTAAATTCATGGCTAACCTGGCAGAAGTTTGGAATGACACTAGCCTCAATGAAATTTTACACTATAGTTTTAATATAAATAGTTTAAGTTTGAATATATGACATTAAGTTTCAAATTAACTACACAGACAATATTGTAATTTTTACTGTAATTATAGGGGAAATGATTTTTGAATATTTATATTTTTGATTATTCAAATATAACAAAATATTTAGAATAAAATTTCCACACCTTTTTACTTCAATATTAATTGAATATGTTTTTATCTGCAATTTAAATGGAATGTGTGAGCCAAACCAGTAAGTGATATATAATTAGAGATTTTTATTTAAGGATATATAAATTTGCTTAAAAATTAGCAACTTATAAATGAAAGTTGTTATTTTAAATATCAAGTCTAAACAAGTACTAATGATAATTAAAGATCAAATTAATCAAAAATTTTCCTTCTATTACATTTACTTCAGTAAATGATAAATAAATATTTATTGTAATTAATTTATCATTTTAATTAATTTCGGAAAGACATTAATTCAAGAAAAAATCTTTTTAGAAAAATTTATTTGAACTTTTGTTTGAATGAAAACTAGAATGATAATTTAAGATCAAGTCCAGTAGCTGGATATAATTACCATATAACTTTTTTTTCTTCAAACTTAGATTGCATGGTAATAAAATAAAATTGGGGTTTAATTTTCACAAGAAAATAGAAAATAAAAATTTAACAAAAATTTACAATCCTCTAACCTTCAAAAAATAAGATGCACCAGTATTTTGAAGATTTATAAAAGTTTAACTTAATAATGATATCTGCCATTTCTAATTCGAAGAAAAACCATTAATTGGAAATAAATTCTTTCCAAATTGGACCTAGAATTAAAAGGAAGTTGAGAAATTTTCTTATAGATTCATTATAAAATACCAACTAAAATTTAAGAATATTAAGCTAAAGGAATTAATATTACAATGATAATAATAAATTATTTGAAATATATTTAATAGTATAATAATGACCAAAATTTGAATAATATTAGAAATTAAAATAAAGAAATCTAGATAAATGCTCTCTTCAGATTTAGCTGTAGAATAATGCAACCAATTCCCTAGATAAAAATGTCGGGAGAAAAATTATCTCTCGGGCTAAGATGTTTAATAGTGTTATTACAAGTAGCAAGTAAACCAAGAAAGTTTAAGTTTCCCTTCAACTCAGTTCAGTTTTGGCAAACCTTTTCTTCGACAAATCTTAAGAAGGGAGCATTTGAAGCGAGAAGGCATATGTGAAAGCAGTTGACGATCACAGCCCTAAATAGGACTCTCCGTTGTGGGGCTCTGATTTAGAGGAACATTATTTAGAAAGATATTCTCAAATTTAAGCACACAACCTATTCTTTTGTTGGATAATTAAAATTTTGCATTATCTCCCCAAACTGCTCAATATTTATTATTTAATTAATTTAATAATCAATTTGGTTGATATTATATTAAATCAAATTATTACTAAGAATATCCCTTCTAAGTGAAAAAGTAATTAGTTAATTTAATAGTTTTATTTAAATTATCTAAAATTCTTAATTATTATTTCAAATGTATTTTAGTAAAAATAATCAAAGTGAAATAATTAAATTTTTAAAAAGATATTTTTTTGAATAAATAATAGAATTTTATTCTATCATAAAATTGGTATCATATTCTAAGTATTTGAATTATTTATAATGACATTAATTTATCTCAATTTCTGTATATATACTAAAATAAAAAATTTTCAAACAGTATCTATGTCAGAGATAACAGCATTTGGCAAATAAATCTAAAATTCAAAGAAAAATGATTCGTTAAACAAAAAAAGGTTTAATATCAAATTATCGATGAAGTTATCAATTTTACTTTCAAACCAAATGTTTAAGTCAATTAAAAGATTATAGTTCTACGAGAATCACATTCAATACTAAAATGCTCTAGATATGGAGAATTTTAAAGAATACAAGGAAATTTTCCTGAAAAACAAGGATTTTTTTATAGAACCACTTCTCTGGCAGCAATATTCGATAAAATGGAACGAACTTTATTAATAACATAAAACGCTCTAGGCTATGATAATTGATTAAAAACTCTCAGAAAATCTCATAAAAGCTGCATAACAGATACCTGAATATAAGGCATCGATAAAGAAATTGATAGAACTTAGCGAGTGTAGCCCTACATTATATAAATGAAAAACATAATTTATCATTTTACTTGTATTTAATTAATTTCAAGAAAGATTTAAATAAAATGGCTAAAAGATTCATAACTTTATTATCTAATATTTTCTAACGACAAATTCTTTTTACAGACCTATACATGAAACTGATTTTTTTATACTTTTTATTTCTGTCTTCCATGATTTTTTTATATTTGTAATCTTAACTTCATCAATTAAAATGCAAAATTTTTTAAAGAAAAATATATGTTAATTTTTTCAATAAATTCAGAATCAAATTAAAATATTAACTTACTAGAAATGGAATTTTTACTTATTAATTTAAGAATAAATCTATTTAATTCTTTTTAAAAAAATTAAAAACAAGCATTCTCTATCATTTTGGAATTTTTTTAATTTTTTACGAATACTTAAGTCACTAGCATTTTGATAATATTAAAATTAAAAAAAGAATATTTTCATACAATATTCAGAATTTTATAACATTGAATATTTAATCATAATAAATTTTCATAATCCTCAACTACTATGAACAAGAATATATAAGCGAATTTATATTTTACTTAGTGGTAAAAAAAGAGCTTAAAATTAAAATTATATCAAATCTCATCACATCTGGCAACAAAGTATTGATCTTCTCACAATTTATTCAGTTTATGTATATATTGAAAATCTTCTTTGATTTCAAAGGCATAAAGCATTTAAGACTGGATGGTGGCACAAAGCATGAAGACAGAGCAAAGAACTTAGAAATTTTTAGTTCTGCTCAATCAGATTTCTAAGTATTCTTGCTCTCTACTAGAGCTGGTGGTCATGGTTTAAATCTGCAAGTTGCTGATACTGTAATAATCCTCGATTAAGATTGGAATCCATAAATGGATATGCATGAAAATTGGCGTTGGTTTAATTTAGAGAGAATTAACTATTTGGTCTAATCTTGTTCAATCTTTTCAATTTACGTTGGCATGATCAAAGATTTCTTCCAATTCCTAATGGAATGTCTTTTTATATCCCAAAATCTAGAGCTACATTTGCTTTTTACCAGATATACGGGTTTGGAATTTTTACACTTTTGACAACCTCTTTTAGGAATTTTAATAGAAAAGTCAAATTATTCGAGTTTTTCATTATCTTTGTTAATGAAATTCACTTAATTTTGGTTCATACTATTTCTATTTTTAAGTGTTGTTGATAATAATTGAATATTAGCTATTTTCATTTATATAAAAAATTCTAGTTAAAATTATCGTAAGCACCAGTTGATCAAATGAATAAATCATATCATCATTTATTACTTTTATTCATAAAAATTTGAACCCTCTTTGACCATCTTTACCTGCTAACATTCACTCATCTCATCATTATAGTTAATTTGTTTTCTCTGTCTCTTTCACATTCTAAACTCATCGGTGAGCTTATTAGGATCATCTGGCTTAATTTTGATCCACTCAGGTACCTCCCAATCTTGCAATAGTCTGTAGTTCATATTAGAAAGGTTTGTTTGTCTTCCTTCCCTCTCATATCTTCTCCTAATTTCTTCCATTCTTTCTTCTTTCTTTTCTTCAATGTATCTCTCATAATCCATCCTGGTGAATATTTCATACTCCTCAACGTCTCTTGAGATTATGTCATTAATTTAATCATCATTAGGAATTTCAGTTTCATTTCTCCTTCATCATCGTCTTCATAGTCTTTTCTGATTAAATCTTCAAGTTTCTTTTGTCTATCGACATCACTTGCCTTATCGTTTAAAATGCCAGCTTGAATAATTTTGGAATCAAGATCTTTTTTCTAAGTTGCTTTACTTAAAATACCTTCTTCAGTTTTGGAAGTAGTAATCAATCTTTACAATTTAACTCCAAAATTATATTGCTTTGACTAGAGGTTCTGCAATTCAAAATGAGAAATAGAGCAGCTAATATAGAGAGAATCACTGCGGTTCTGCTAAAATTTTATAAAAATTAATGACTTATTAAGATTTGGTCTAATTAAAAGACACAGTAATTGAGATTCTAAACTAGAAATTAAAATTAAAACTTAAACTGAATTACTATAGAATTGCAACAACCAAAAATAATGTTTAAATTAAATATTTAAATTCAAAGTATTTTAATATCTTGAGAATTGTTATAGATTTTATATAATCTTCTTTATATATTTTTCTTGGATTTAATTTAATTATTATATACTATCAATAGTGAAATGTATTAGATTTTCAATAATCGTCACCTTTGCTATCAAACTTATGTCAAGCTCCCAAGAAAAATTGTTCATTAACTAGAGATTCCTGCATGGTGTTACCCGAATATATTGGAAAATCATTAAATATTTGTTACATAAATTTGTATTTTATAATTAAATAGCATTAAGTTATGCTGTAAACCCTATAGAAGGCAGTTAGTTACGAGTTGAAATCTAGAAATTAGCGTGAAAATAGATCAAATTCAAAACAAAGTGATTTATTACCACCTGAGGGAAAGAAAAGTAATTGAAAATTAGGATAAGTTTGATTGACGAGGTAATCAGCTTTATTTAATGATTATATTATAATTTTAAGTAAATTAGAAATTTAAATAATTACACTGATTAGATATATTTAATTT
This sequence comes from Oxytricha trifallax, assembly GCA_000711775.1. NCBI lineage: Eukaryota > Ciliophora > Spirotrichea > Sporadotrichida > Oxytrichidae > Oxytricha > Oxytricha trifallax. Next base: position 102,382 of record ARYC01000551.1, on the reverse strand, counting down.
ATTTATTATATTATCTTCAATAGAAAACACATTGATTTAATAAATTTAAATTGCTTTTTATGTTTAATATTTAATGCAAAAACTCACTCTCTAATTGTCAAAATCTTTATGAAAAAATCATAAAACTAGAATTATAATTGACTTTTGTTCATCTTAGCAGTTAGTAAATATTCATTTTTATTGCTTTTTAGGTAATTTTTAATTATCTTTAAAAAAGATTTATGAAAATAAGTATTTAATGAAGTTTGGTTGAGAGAAGGTAATTGAGTTTTTTGTAAAAATAGTCATTTAAATGATAATTTTAAATTCAAATTTATTTATTGTAATAAAAAAATTCGTAGTTAGAATTTTGTTTTTTCTTATGCTTAATTTTGTTTATCATAACTTATTCTTTTGGTTAAAAATAAATTTAAAGATATCTTAACAATATTCAGGTAATGTCCAAGTATTTAGAACGATATCTAGTAAATATGCTTTAAATAACTTAAAATATAACTTTATTCCATCAAATTGAGAATTTTATTGAGTAATTAATACAGATTTTATTATGTTGGTGTAATTCTCTCTGAGCTATTATTGTAAAATTTTGGTTATATTACACAGTCACTATTGAGAGAGTGTAAATACTATAAGTGTTGATGCCTCTATCTTAACATATCTTGCCAAAAAATGCTTTAGTTTACACCTTAACTTTTAATCATAAACTTCTATATTACTATACCTCTTGTACCAAGACCTTGGTATAAAGGTATTAAATGTAAATTCAGCTTCTTCAACATTTTTATATTTAACATTATTGTATAAAGCCTTCTACATTTAATCAAATATTTAATTTGAATTGTCTTATAAAATGGAACATTAAAGTCAATCACTCTCTTAAACGATTGACTCTCTTGCAATATTGTTTTGAAGCTGAAGGGATTTTGGAAGAATTAGAGGTTCTAATCAAAAGAGATATCCTCTAAATATTTTATAAACTTATCATTAGTTAGATAACCAACAAAATACAAATCTTATGCTTAGAACTTAGCTACTTTTAAAAAAATAAATTCAATGCTTAAAGATAGAGAGACTTCAAAGTCTTAGAAGGTTAAATTAGATAACTAGCTGCTTTAATTATAATTACAATTTATAATAAGCTTTAGTTTATCAATAAAATCATTTAGTCTAAAACACAACTTAGACAGAATGTCAATAAATATGCAATTTATAAATTAATTTATAATCGTATATTACCATTTAATTATATGTATTATTCTTATCTTTTTCATAAACTCTACTAAAATTTGAATTAAGTTTGCTTAAATTGTCTATTTTTTTAAAAAAATAAAATATTTAACTAAATTACTGTAAAGATTTTGAAACTTATGAAAAATATATAATTTTTTTTCTTTTCACTTTATTCGATCGCAACAAAGGTATTAAATACATTTTATTTTATTCGGTTCTTACTATTAAAATCACTAATTTATAATTTCACTCCATAATTACTATTTAATTCATTATAATGGATTTAAAAATTGACATATATTTGATAATTTTTAAATATTTTTAGGTATTTTTGACTTAGGAGGAATATACAATATCCTGATACGAAATGCGCCTCATTTTTAAGGAATATGCCAATATTTATAAAGAATTTTCATTTTTACCTTCTTTTAATAATTTAAAATACTAATATTCATAAATCAGAATCAAATTTTTTTATTATTTATTCATTTTTATAAACATAAATTGAGTTTATGTTATTATTTCATTTCCCAATAATAGTGTTATTTCAGTAATTACTTTTAGAAGAGAAATTAAATATATTATTTAAAAGTTTACATTCACATTCTAAGATACAAACAACACACACTCACATATTAAATAATCACTAAAATTATTTTACTTACCACAATCGTTATAAAGAAAAATTATAAAATTTAAAGGATTAATAAAAATAACTTTTTTATTAATCAAATATAGAGTTATTGCTAAAATTAATTTATAGGCAAATAAAATTGTTATTGATGCTCCTTTAATAGTTTAAATTTATTTCCTTTTTAAAAGAGTTTTTATTGATGAAAATATACTGCACTGAGGTAGACATTGAAAAGCTAAAAAACCTTTACAAATATTGTATTGTAGAAATACATTTGAATTTGGAAAAATTAATTATAATTAAATTAATAATAAATCAAATTCGTGGCAGTTAAAGTTGGCCAATTTTAACGATCTTGGGCTCATTCGATAGAGAATTCAAAATTAGCTGGACTTTACTATTGGCGGTACTATTTTATCGCATCCCTGGAGCGAGATAACTTCACTTTAATGTGAGGGTATAATTTAATGAATTTAGATGTGTTTAATTAAAGTGAAGTTATCTCGCTCCAGGGATGCGATAAAATAGTACCGCCAATAGTAAAGTCCAGCTAATTTTGAATTCTCTATCGAATGAGCCCAAGATCGTTAAAATTGGCCAACTTTAACTGCCACGAATTTGATTTATTATTAATTTAATTATAATTAATTTTTCCAAATTCAAATGTATTTCTACAATAATTTATTGATTTATTAATAAATTATTATTTGAAAGAATAGAAAACTGAAAATATTGATATACTAATAAAATTAATATTTATGATATAAATGATTATTTACATTACTGATTATCTATAAAAAGAAAATCTTTTTGAAAATTTTATTTTATTATATTATTAAATACATAGATGAGCTCGATAAACAATTCAAAGACTGAGAAACGATAAAATGATCTTTCTTAAAATTAAGAATAAAACTAAACGAATGCTAATTTAGTCAATTAGGTAGATCAAACAATAGTAACAAACGAAAATGATAAGAGAATAAAATTAAAAATCAAAATTAATCTTAAATTTGAACACTCAATATTTAAAGCAGATAATTTATACAACGATTTGAGATCCCAAAGGTTCTTGGACCACTTAAAATTCTAATAATTAATAGATAATGAGCAAATAGATGAAGCCTTAGAATTCATTGAATAAATCAAAGATACAGCTATATTGCCTCTCCTCTACAAATAACTTTAATTGAAAAATCAAGAGCTTCTTTAAAAAGGCCAAGTTCATAGATCATTATATCATGAGTTAAAATAGAAGGGAGATCATGAAAATAGTCAAAAGGAATTTCAATTATATGCAAATTTTTTACTCAAAAGATCAGAATTATCATAACTGTTTGATAAAATAAGGGTATTTAGGGGAGAGAATCAATTTAATTTATTTGATTATTGAATTAAATAAGAAACTTAACTAATAATTATAAGAATTTACTTCCACTTAATTATAATCAAATGATTTAATTTATTTTTATTAAGTATTCTAAGAATTTTAGATTATAATTATATTTGTTATTTGAGAGAAAGATATTATACTAATTAAATTATATGATGTTGTTTAGTTTTTTGAATGAAAATTAAAAATATTTATTTTAATTTAAATTTCATTTTCTAATATAAAAAATAAATATTTGGTACTAAAGATTATTTAATTGTAATTCTAATCAGGACTATATTTACTTTTAAATTAAATAATGCGTTTAAAATATTAATAAATGAAAAATTTTAATATGAAAATTTTTAGCTCATTCATTAAGCATAATGAAATTAATTTTATTCATGACTGAATACTGAAATGAACTGAATCACAATTAAATTGAACTAGAATTAAAAAATTAATGGCAATTAAAATTAGCAATTTTATAGAGAACTAAGAGAGGCAAACATAACTTTTAAATAAGAGAATTAAGTAAAAATAAAATATTAAACAAAAACCAAGAAATTGTTTAGACATTAAGGTATGTTTAGAGGTATATTCCAATCTTTTTTATACATAAGCTCTCAAAACTTTGAAAGTACTGTGTACTTACAAGATAAATCTATTTCTTTGACCTTCTTAGAAAACGCAAGATATAGAGAGAGACAACGTTATTAAAAATTTTTGCCTATTTATCAACTAGAGATACATTATTGATAATAAATTTTTTTAATTATAAAGTTGTTTTAATCAAAATATAGAAACGTAATAAACTTATATATTAATTTGATAAATTAGAAATGGGATTTGAAAACTACAATTAATACACTAAACCTCTCCGTATACAACGACCTTTGATCATCTAACATGTAAGTAATTAAATTTAGCTCATAAAGTATAATTTAATTATACTAAGTACGCATTTGACAGTAATGATAGCTAAAAATACAAATAATTTGTTACTTATATTATCTCTAATGGTTTAAATCAGCGTGACCCACTTTTACAGAAAATTAAGAATATTTATTATAACTTAAAATTTTAAATTTACAGACAAGATGTCTTGCTTTGCGGAATAGAATTTTTTTATAAAAATAATAAATAAATAAAAAGTATAATTATTCACTTATACCTAATAAAAACAAAATAAAAAATTTTCTTTATTTTTCAATTTTTTGTACTGATAATTATGATTTAATTTATTAATGTGCAATTTATGACAGTTTCTGTATTTTAAGTTTATTTTATTCCCATTCTTTTGTATTTTATCACAATAAAAAATAAACTACATTTGGATTTATTTCATTTTTAATTTTAATTAAATTTATCGACATCACCTCGATTAATAAATGGCAAAATATATATCAAACAAATTTAAAACTTTTAATTATATTTCTTTCATTTTATTGAGCTAATAAGTTTTTTCTTGAGTATCATCTTATTATTTAGCCTTTTCTAATAATGTTCTGTGCATATCAATCTGTGAATAGTATTCATTTTCTTTAACCTAATTTAGAATTTAAGGAGTCCTTTGGAAATAGTTTCATTCTTTAGATAGATATAGATAAATTCACAGATTTTATTATTATCTTCCTAATCTAGAAGTTTTTAAAATTCCAAGTGGCCTAAGTATTATTGGTGTCATAGTTTTATGAAAATATCTGGTTTTTTTTATTTAGAGTTAAAATTTCAGATTTATTTTTATCTGTATTCAGATTATTTTCTGATTATAATTTAGTGAATTGCCATTTGCTTACTTATCATTGATAGTATTATTATTTACTTAAATTTCAGAATTTTCAACCATTCCTTTTTCAAATTTGTAATCGTTCAAGAACTCCATTTAAATAATAATAATAATAATAATTATAATTTATCACTAATACAATTTATGCATCAAATTTAAGAATGATTTAAATATTCAATAATATCTTATTTAATATATATTTTAAATCAAAATTTCTAATATTTAATCAAATTCATCTTCCTTCTTTTAATAATATTCAATTATAATAATTTAGAATAAATTGAATTAAAATTAATTTTTCAATACAACATTCTAAAATTAAAATATTAATAATTTTGAACTCTATCACTTTTTCTTTTTTCTGATGCTGTATAGAAGAAGATTAATAAAAATTTTAAATATTGAAATTTAAGTTAAACTATTTTATATATAAGTGGAAATTAAAGTTAAATAATTTATTAATATATCATTTAATTAAAATGAATTCATTAAATATTAGTAAGATTGATTAAGAAACAGTTAATAATTCTGAAATTGAAATAAAGAACACTAAGAATCCTAACCTAAACAAAACAATTGATAAAGAAAATGCCATTCCTGAGTCAAAAAAAATTAAGTTAAAAATAAAGATTAATGTAAAAATTGCCTTCACAAAATTTAAAGCAGATAACGCTTACAATGATTTAAGACAATTAAGGCACTTGGAACATAAAAGACTCTAACAAATTATAGATAATGAACAATTTGACAAAACTTGGGATTTTTGTTTCTAGTTTAAAGATTTAGATATATTTAAGCTACTCAGATACTAGCTTAAATTGAAATTATATGAGTATATTGATGAAGATCATAATTCTATTAGACCTTAAATACTAGATGCTACAAATTCTGGAGATGAAGAAAGATTGTCCAAATTAAAATGTTATCATGAAAAATTGATTTCAAAAAAATGGACTGTGGGGAAACTATTATTGGATCTTAGAATGCTTAATTGGGATAAGGAATTTTATCAATGATATCTTATACACCTTAATTGAAATAATTATTTAAATTTAAGTTTTTTTTATTAAATTTTTTTATTTTAAATATTATTGAAAAATGTTTTCTTTAAATATCACACTTTTATAAACTACTGCCTAAATATAAAAATCTTTATTTAAAAATTAAAAAAATTAAGAAAAAAACATAATTAAAATTAGAATTAAGGTAAATCTTAAATTTTTTAAATAGAGCAATAAAGAGCAAATTTATCATGTTAATTTAAAGGGACTGTTATTAAAAAAGGAGCTTAAATTAAATAGCTTTGTAAATGTATGAGAAATACTAAACTACACTATGATAATTAAATTTTATGATTTTGCAAATGTTTAAGTATAATGATATTTATCACCTCTTTTTGGATGAGTAAATATCCTTTATTATTTTTAATTCTCAATATAATTCATCTGTTCATAAATTTATTTAAGTTCCAATTAAATGTTTTACAAAAGAGCATAAATAAGTTATGTCTTCCTTTTTTAAGGCTTTACTAAATAAATGAACTCTTAAAGATAATGAAAAAGTGTTTTGATAAAAATAATGTTCATAATTATTCAGGAGATAATTTAAATGATAGTTATTAATGATGAAACTCTGTAATTTTCAATGAGTCTAACAATTCTTTCAAACCCTTTGTCATTTATCAATTTTATCTTTGGATTTATTTTCACACTTTTAAACATCTTAATAAAGTGAATGAGAAATTTAAATTATTAATCTTATATTACACGCATTAAATTAAGAATATTTAATTTTTAGAAACTATAAAATTCACAAAAAAAGCTTAAAGTAAAGTTATAAGAATGCTTGTTTTCTAAATCTAAAAATAATTTAAAAGAAAGTTTAAGTAATCAAAGCATAAATTCAGATTGTAAATTTATAGTTTACCTTTGATATCTAGGAAGAGCATTAATTAAGTCAATGAAAATCTTACTTTCACCACAAATTCTCAGACATTTGGTTAAATAGAAGTTTGTTAATATCATACCGATATTTGAAAGACTTAAGCCTTTGGTAGAAGAAGCAAGTAGATTAAATTAATATAAAGAGAAATAGAACTTGCTTGATCATATCGACTTATTAATGACTCAAATTAGGTAGTTTGCAAAAATAAATTGTGATTTAATTTTTTTATGATGTAATTAACAGCCAATTAAATTATATTTTTAATTAAATTAAAAGGTTTTAATAATAAATGTTCAGCCATTCTTATTATAAATATATATAGGATTTTTCATTTGGAAACTTAATAATCATGGTCAATTTTGTAACATTTATTTTTATAATATGTTATGTAAAATAAAAGTGATTTTATTACGATAATATGTTACATTATTTATTATACCATAGTAAGAAATTACTAATTTATAATTATTTTTATGACATAAAAAATGAATAATAAGCTATTTATATTTAATAATATAAATTATATCTCTTTATTAATGTATAGCTTAAAATCTATAATTGCCTTTTTTATTAAATAAAAAATTAATAAATCTTTTACTAAAATTGATTTAAATTACTACCATTTGATATTTAATTTGAAAAACTAAGTATTTTTGTCAAAAACTTCTTTAATATTTTTTCTAAAATTACAAAGAAATGAAAATGATGAATTTAGATCTATTATTAATTAAATTTCAAGTTTCTTATAACCTCTGAAATTAATTAATCAATAATTTTATTTATTATCAAATTTCACCTGCACTTTTAGAGAAATTTGAAACAAATCATATAATTGCTAGAATAAAAACCCCAAAACCCTTTCAGTAGTTTGATTGAGTTTTTGATTGATAAAAGTAGACTATTAGTGCATACTTTATTAGGGTTTTAATAGGGTTTATGTAGGGGTTTAATGTTTAAATATTAGTAATTTAAGTGAGTTTAACAAGCGGGTTTTTAAAATATTTCACACAAACATAATCTGAGAGTCATGTGGCAGTTCTCTGAATTTTATCTTTCTAAGTTGATATTTGATTGTTTCTATTGTTTGTTAATTCTCTTAGCTTGGCTTGATAATAGTTGAGTATGCAAGTTCTCTGAGACCTCCATTTATTTTATTTTTATCGAGATATTGTTTGATTCTCTGCTTAGAATCTCTCTCACCCTTGCAGCTAAAGTAATCGTTTCTTGGCATGTCGCTCTCTATTATTATTACTGCTAGAGCCCAGATATCCCATTAAGTGTCTCCATCTCTCCAATCCTCTCTATCTGGGAAATATCCAGGAGAGCCGTATACATTTCCTTGTGCAAAGGCTTGCACTCTTTGAGCTCTGTTGAAGTCAATAATATAAACTCTAAGAGGCTAAAAGTTCATCATGATGTTCTCTGGCTTTAAGTCTCTATGAACATAACCTAGCTTGTGAAGCTCTTCAATCCCCTCAACTATCTGCTATACTATCTAGCTAATTTATCTCTGACATCTATTGTCAGATAAAAATTCTCTGTAAGTCATTTCAAGTAAAGGAAGCCTGAAGGCTACATGATCTTTACCAAGTAAAATAGCATCAAGCTAGATGATATGCCTGCACTCATTTAACTTTGCCTTTTAAAGAGCATAATACTCATGAGCAAATTCTATTTAGAATTTGTCATCAGCAAGGAAGTAATTGAATGGATATATTTTGAATGCATATAAGTCATTATTAATGACTCTCTTCTCTATTTTATCTTCAAGAGTGAGGTAGCTTTCTAGGCAAGAATCTAAGTCAATAATTTTTAATATAGGAATCTTCATTGCCTCTATTTTAACCATGATTTTATTGATCTCAGAGACTGGAAAGTTCTTGACTGCTTTCTTCATTTTAACTTACTTCTACACTTCAACTCTAAGAGACTCCACTGGGTTTCTTGATCTTCTCTTTTAGAGGAATCTATTCCCTGTAGGTTCATGAATAAAGACAAAACTTTGATTGTGCTTTTTCTTTAAGTGCACTTTGAGGTCTCTAGTATGAGAATATGGCTTCTCACAGAACTCACAGACATACTTCCCATCTTTCTTTTAATGCTTGAGATATAACCTTGGCATATCGTTGTGTATATCTCTCAAGTGTCTCTTATAAGTTGACTTGTAAGGGAAAACTTTATTGCATTCTTTGCATTAATAGTCAACTTTGGCTGGTATTTATTAATGCTCTATGGCGGGTTGTTTAAACTCCTCCTCAACTTGCACAGCCTCTTTATTGACCTCCTACTTCATTTATATTTAAATCTCAAAGCTGAACTGGTCAAGTTGCCATAAGTAGCCTCTCATTGAGTACAAGCGTCTCTAGTCTCTACTTTTCTTGGTTGCTGGAATGATATTTTTTATTGACTTTACCCAAGTAATGCCGCTCTTCTCAAAAGGTTAGCTCTCATTTTAGTTTGCTGATATATTTTATTATAATAATGATAAAATATACCTAGAAATACTATAATAGTCGAGTATAAGACACTGTGGTAGATTCTCGTCTGAGAAGTAAGAAAATTAACTAGCCATAGAAGACTGTAAGTTGACATATTTTCTGAGAATTTTATACGTTTTAGTAAATTAGAATACTCCTAATAAAGTTTTTTTTCTCTGGGAGGTCCTTCAAATCTAGTTTGAACATAATTTGGAGGTAAAATTATTAGACAATTTTTAAATTCAATACGCTCCTAATTAAGTTTTAACCTAAAAATTAAACTCCTAATAAAGTTCGAACTTAATTTGGAGGACCTCCTAAAATAATTAAACATTATTATGAGCAATTTAATGGAGATAGATTGATAAAAATGGAAATCAATCTGTGAAACTTGGAGCAAGTTTTTCAATGCTTCTCCGCATATCTTTTCAAGGTTGACCTCCAGTAGGTCCTCCCTATTTAGTAGTAAGATTTTAATAAACTTAGAATGGATATCCATAATTTTAAATTTCATTAACATTTCTAGAAAGAGGAAGCAAGATGGAGTCTATGAATGATGCAATGAAGAGAATTTAATCTCAAGATTTAATAGGAAAATTTCGAAGTAAAGAGGACCTCTTTCGATACTTGGTATAGCAAGGTAAGTTCTTAAGTAAGATTAATAAATCCATTAAAGTTGGATTGTTCTTGTCGACTTAGGAAGTAACTAAAATCTCATTCTTAAAGGCCTTACTAAGTGAAGAGAAAAAAGCTTTTAAGTCTAATTAAATTAGGATAATAGGCCTTGTAATATAAATTACTCTTTTTTAAAGGGGGATTACTAAAAGTTATTTTTAATTTAGATTTATATTTTATAAGCTATTTCCCATTTTAAATCTATTTTGATAATTATAATTATCTTCAAAAAAAAATTGCTTTGTTAAAGTTTATAAAATTTTATTGCGATTGGATTTATTTATTGATTTTTACCTTTATAAAACTATATTATTAATTTTGATTCTTTTTATTATTTAATTTTTTCAGAATGCTTTTATTTGCTTTGTTTTTTTAGTCAATTTTATAGTATATACAACATTTTAAAAATAAAGAAATTACTATTTTTTAATAATAAATATTTTTTTAACAATTATGTTATGCTGTATATAATTTAAGAATTAAATATTTGTAAATATTCATTTTGATGTTAAAATTTTATTATAAAAGATTATGTTAAATTAGAATAAATTATCACTATAACATTTAAATAAATGAATTTACTATACAATTATATGAAGATTTAAGAAACAGTTAATAATTCCGAAATTGTAATAAAGAACATTATGAATCCAAACCTAAACAAAACAATTGATTAAGAAAAAGGCATTTCTGAGTCAAAAACAATTAAGCTTAAGTTCAAGATTAATTTAAAAATTGCTCTCTCAGTATTTAAAGCAGATGATTTTTACAATGAATCATAACAATTAATGCGCTTGGAACATATAAGACTCTAACAAATTCTAGATAATGAACAATTTGACAAAGTGAAGGATTTCTTTTTTTAATTGAAATATTCTAATTTATTTTCTAAACTCATATGCTAAATTAAATTGAAATATAATGAGTATGATTATGAATACTTTTATTAAAATAGACCAAAAATACAAGAAGCTAAAAATTCAGGAGATTTAGAACGACTGGCCAAATTAAATAGTCATCAAGATAAATTGAGAACGAAAATAATAAAAATTTTGAACTTAATTTGGGATCTCAGGGTGCTAAGATATAAGGGGTAAATATGAAATAATAATTTAAATAATAACTTAAGTTTTTTATATCAATTTTTCTATTTAAATATTTATTAAAAAAAAAACTCTTCATTAATTATTATACGATTATGAATTTACTCCCAAAATTTAAGAAAATTTTAATTTTAATTAAGAAAAATTGGTAGGAAATTTTGAAAAAAAGTATTCTTATAAGAATGTCAAGGGGAAAATATGCATATTAATTCAGAAATTTCACAGAAAAATTGAAAAAAAATTACAAATAGAATTTTATTTTCAATGGTTTATTTAAAAATTACGATTTTTAATTATTTAAAGAATCCTATTTTAATTACATTTCGGGTTTTAATTAAATAATTCTCCAAATAAGAAAAATTCAAATTATCAATAATAGATCTTATTTAAGAAAAATGTTGAAAAATTGAACGATTAAACTTACTTACATTATATTATATATTATCCTAAATTCATTATCAAATTTCAAGTTTACTTGGATAGACTATTTCTCAAATTAGTAATCTTATCATTTATAAGTTACGATTTTATGTATAGATGAAATAATGAAGAATCTTTTGGTAGCACTCGACATTCAGATGAATTATTACGTTAATCAAGATTCAATCTAACCCAAAAACAATTAATTAAATTGATTCAGCCGAAAAACTTTATATAGTGAAAGTAAAAAAAAATAGATCCACAAGTCCTAATAATAAAGCGCAATAGTGTAAGATAAATATCAAAGAAGTACTTGTGAGTAAGTGTATTCACAAACACATTTTCATAAATTATTCTGATATTTATATGATTATTAAAAAGATAGCAGCCCATGGAGGGGTAAATTTTTGCATATAGCGATAGCAGGATTTGCTGACAATTTCGCATTGAAATTAATAATGACTCATTTCTATAAAAATGAGAACAATAATTATTTTACTGTAATAGATTTGAAGAAAGAATTATTATGAAAGTCTTGAAAATATTACTTATAAGTAAATCACTAGATTCATTATAATAATTGGAATTCTAATATTCTAATTATTAATGAATAAATTATATTTATAAATTCTTGAGTATTAATTATTCAAGATTTACAAATACCCATAGACACTTAATATGAAATTAGTTTTCTTGCTGAAGTATGGAATAAATATAATTTCCTTAATAAATTAAAATTTTGATTTCAATTATAGGTTAAATATATCGTATTAACTTCAAAATTAAACTATATACGACATCTAAATAATCTAAACTATAATTAAATAATTTTATTAAATATAATATAGCGGATCAATTTTTTGTGTTTTTTAAATAAGTTTGAAAATTTAAACTATTGAGTATTGATTTAAAATAAAATATTTAAAATTTATTATCCCCTCTTTATTTTTTATAATATTTAATATGTTAATTGAAAATCGTTAACGAGTGTAGGATCTATACCAGGTATGTGATATAATCAGAGATTTTAATTTAGATTATATGTTTTTATGCCCAAATCTTAACATTTTAATTATAGAAAGTTGTTACTTTGAAAAGTCAAGGTAAAATCGGCACTTCTGAGTATCAAGAGGTAAGATATTTAAAATATTTAAAAGTCTTAATTCTTGTCCACAAATGGATCAAGGTGCTTGAACATTTGGCGGGGTATAAAACTTTTTGTAAAAAAAACATTTTCTAATAATATTTTTAGGCATTCGACTAGATGCAAGCTACCTTCGAAGTTGTCAAAAAGCTAGAAAATGAATAGAAAGCACTGTAAGATCAACAGGTAAGTACTAATTAATAATTTGTTAATTTAACTTTGAAATAGAATGGCCAAGTATAGTTCGGGAACTAAATAAACTAGTACAAAGATTTTGTTCTGGCAAACTTTGGAAATCAAAACTAAAACAAGCATAACGCTATGAGACCTGGTTCCACTGCTGATTAAATAACTCACAGAAGAATGATGGTTCATTAATAAACCTAAGAGCTTTATAGAGAAAGATTCGAAGATGATATGCAAGTCAACTACAAAGACTTGTGGGACTATATTAATAAGAAACTAAAGAATGAGGGTGAAAATACCTTCAAAATTGCTTCAGGAGATCCTTCTTCAGAGTACTTACAACAGTTTCTTTCACATTTAAACGAGAGTGATGAGATAAATCAGTTGGCTGAAGAGCTTCAAAAGGTTATCTCAGAGAAAGATACACCAGCTGACATGAAGAAAAAAGCTGAAATGCAATTGAAATTGCTTAAGCTTAAGCCTCTTTAGAATTAGGTGAGAGATGAGATACTTCAAAGATACAATCACAATAAAATTGCCATTTAAAATTACAGATAGTAAACTTAAGGCGATCATTTATACGAGAGACAACTAGTTGATAGAGAATTTTATAAGAGAGCAAAAGTCTATCAAAATAGCAAAAAAGAGGCAAGAACTCTTGATAGATTTGAGTAGTAGATGAGATCTGGCCAAGAGTTAAGAAAGAAAACAAGGCACAAGGAGCTCTTAAATGAGATTCTATTTCATGCCAACAAGTTTATGGAGTTTCACAAGAAACGTCAAAACTTCATCAGAAAGAAGGGACTTATAATTAAGACTAGTCTAGACTCTAAAGAGAAGAAAGAACAAATGGCAAGAGACAAGGAAGAGCGTGATAGAATTAAGATGCTCAGAGAAAATAACATAGAAGGCTATATCACTATGATCAACACTCAGAAGAATTCTAGACTACTACAAATTCTTGAACAGACTCACAAGTATCTCGAGCAGCTAGGAGCCAAAGTTAGCGTTTAAAAACTTGAAAGTGAAAAGAGTAAAAAGAAAAAGGTTGTTGATAAAGAAAAAGAAGGCAACATCGATGCTGACGAAGAATTAAAAGAGGATGAAGTTTTGTATGATGAATATGGTAATCTTATAAATGCGGATGGTGAAGAGGAGCTTCCAGACAACGAGAAAATTAAAAGTAATTTAAAAAACAGCTCTAAAATCTATTACAATATCACTCATACAATTTAAGAGGAGATCAAAGAACAACCAAAGATGATTAAGGGTGGTTAGCTAAAATCATATCAGTTAATTGGTTTGAATTGGATGGTAAGTTTGTACAACAATAACTTAAACGGTATTCTGGCTGATGAAATGGGTCTTGGTAAAACAATTTAAACCATCTCACTTTTCAGTTACTTGATTGAAGTTAAAGGTAATGAGGGACCATTCTTAGTAGTTGTACCCTTGACCACAATTTCTAATTGGATAATGGAATTTGAGAAGTGGGCTCCAGATATCAGAAAGATTGTGTATAAGGGAAAAAAGCATGAAAGACCTTTGCTTGCACAACACTTAAAGAATGATAAGTTCCATGTAGTGCTGACTACATATGAGTATGTATTAAATGATAAAGCTACCCTCTGTAAAGTTCCATGGCAATACATTATTGTTGATGAGGGTCACAGAATGAAGAATTAAAAATCTAAATTCGCTTTAACCCTAGGATAACAATATCAGTCCGCACATAGAATACTTTTGACTGGTACTCCTCTTCAAAATAACTTGAGTGAGCTTTGGGCTCTTCTAAATTTCCTTCTCCCCAAGATTTTCTCATCTTGTGATGAATTTTAGAAGTGGTTTGATAAACCTCTTAGCAAGATTCATCCTCTCACAAATTCAAAAGTAAATCCTACTGAAAAACAAGCGTTTGAACTTTCAGAAGAAGAGCAACTGCTTATCATCAATAGACTGCATTAAGTTTTAAGACCTTTCTTATTGAGAAGAGTAAAAGCTGAAGTCGAAAAAGAATTGCCAAACAAAATCGAAATGGTCATTAAAGTAGACTTGTCAGCTTGGTAAAGAATTGTATATGATGGAATAACAGATAATGGTAAATTAGCAAGGGATCCATCTACTGGCAAACTTGGAAATCTTGCCCTTAGAAACACTGTCATGTAGCTTAGAAAAATTTGCAATCATCCCTATCTATTTTTGGATTATTTTGAACCAGAAGACTTAAGGGAAAATATTTACAGAAGTAGTGGTAAATTCGAACTGATGGACAGAATTTTACCAAAGCTCATCGCAACTGGCCATAAAATATTGATCTTCTCTTAATTTACTCAACTTATGGATATAATGCAAATCTTCTTTGATTTCAAAGGTATAAAGCATTTAAGACTGGATGGTGGCACAAAGCATGAAGACAGAGCAAAGAACTTAGAAATTTTTAGTTCTGCTCAATCAGATTTCTAAGTATTCTTGCTCTCTACTAGAGCTGGTGGTCATGGTTTAAATCTGCAAGTCGCTGATACTGTAATTATCTTCGATTCTGATTGGAATCCATAAATGGACGAACAAGCTAAGGACAGAGCTCATAGAATCGGTTAGAAGCGTGAGGTCAGAGTGTACAGGTTGATAACTACTACCAAAATTGAAGAGGGTATTTTAAGCAAGGCCACTTAAAAGAAAGATCTTGATGCCAAGATCATTCAAGCTGGTATGTTCAATGATAAAGCAAGCGATGTAGATAGGCAAAAGAAACTTGAGGATTTAATCAGAAAAGACTACGAGGACGACGGAGAAGGCGAAAACGAAACTGAAATTCCTAATGATGATTAAATTAATGACATAATCTCAAGAGACGTAGAGGAGTATGAAATATTCACCAGGATGGATTAAGAAAGATACATTGAAGAAAAGAAAGAAGAGAGAATGGAAGAAATCAGGAGAAGATATGAGAGGGAAGGAAGACAAACAAACCTTTCTAATATGAACTACAGACTATTGCAAGATTGGGAGGTACCTGAGTGGATCAAAATTAAGCCTGACGACCCTAATAAGCTTACCGAGGAATTTGGAATGGGAAAGAGACAGAGAAAGCAAATTAACTATAACGATGAGATGAGTGAGGGCTAATGGCTAAAGATGATCGAATCGGGAGCTGATGCTAATGATGAGAAGTTGAAAAAGAGAAGACATGATCCATCCAACAGACCAACTGGAGCTTATGATACTTCTAACTTGAATTCAAGAAATAATGGTGGAGCTGATAATGGCATTGTGGGTAGCAGCGCATAAAAAAGAAGAAGAATGAATGAAACTTCAGTTAGTATTTTAAGCGATGAAGAGGATGAAGATGAACAATTTGAAGTTTCAAATTCTAAAACCAGAAAAGAAGACGTTAAGAATGTGAAAGTTGCAAGACCCTAGAACAATGAGGAGAGCAAGAGTAGTTCAAGATCAGGGAACAGAAAAAGACAGTCAAATAGCAAACTGGAAACTAACTTTGATCATATGCCAAATGTCATCGGCAACGAGGATGATGAGGACTTGGTTATGAGTGAGCAAGAAGAAGGTCAAATTGTAGACTCACCAGTTAATCACAACAATGGCAATGTAGGATCTGGAATTTAAAATGATAAAAGTGGAGCAACTGGAAATGGTAGACAGAGAAGAAGTGCAGCTCCTACAAACCTTAGAGAAAAATGAAGTTCTCTTCATTGAAATGAATGCAGATTTTGTTTGAAGTCAAATAATTGAAAAAATTAATCAAGAAATTTAAATTAAAACTTAGCTCGAATTAGTTGTGAACTTTTCTTAACTATAAAAATATTGAAATCAAATATTTACATTGATATTTTAAATAGATTCATAAAATCGTAGTCTAATTTAAAATATCTATAATAATTTTAATTTATTCTTTCTCGTGATTTAATTTAAAAATGATATATTATCAAGAAAGACCTGTACTAGATTTTCAAAAAGCAACCCCTTTACTATCAGATGTGCATTAAACTCCCAAGAAGAAATTATTTATTGATTAGAGAAATTTGCATTACAACATTTCTCACAATATTTTGGAGATGCCCTAATAAAATGCAAATTTATTTAATTTTTATTGCATTCATATCTATCATACATTCAATAAATTCTAATGCTGTAAACCCTATAGATAGCAGTTACAAGTAGATTTCTAGAAATTAGCGTGAAAATAGATTTAATTAAAATCAAAGTGATCTACTGCCACCTGCGGGTAAGATAAGTAATAGAGTATTAGGATAAGATCAATAGACTAGGTAATCAACTTTATATAGTGATTGTAATAATTTAACATATATTGGGAATCTATATAGAAATATGAAATTGATATATAATATTATATATTTACTTCATTGATGCTATAAAGAAATGGCAGTAGCATGCTTAGAAAATACGAAAATAACTCTATTAACAACTATAGCCATGATAATAAAAGTATGCAATATCCTTCCACAGCAGGGAATAGAAATATTTATCAATATTATCTTCCTTAACTCAACAAATCTTATAATACATATAGTAACAACCACTAATAGTAGTAGGATGTAAATGTTAGATTGAAGAATTTACTTCATAATTAGCAGAACAAATGTACGTTAATATTGGATATTTTACACTCATAACTATATATTGATTTACTATATAAAAATTTAAACAACTTTGACTTTAAAACACATCCTCTGAAGCCAAATTAAGTAAAGATTGATGAAAAAGTTTTATAGTAAATTGATAGAACTTTACCAGCTGGCATCAATAGTAGAAGAGGTTTGCATACTTAGCAAGGTAATAATTCAAACAATAATCTACAACAATACCCCTCTATTGATCTATTTTTTATTTAAAATTTAATTAAATGCACTCACAAAAATTTATCTAAATGAAAATAAATCATATTTATATTGATATGATCCTTATATTTAATATTTTTAAGATCGGTTAAGGGGGAATAGTAATCTTTAAAAATTTGGCTAAATAAATCTCCAACCAACATCAACCTCCTAAAACCTCAACTCTAGTTTCATAGATAACTATTCAGCACATAATAATAAATATTTTAGCAGCAATAACGATAATAGAATCAACAATCAAGGAATCGGTTACTAAAACATGCTGAGCAACAAATATGATGGTTTATAGGAGAAATGGAGAGAATAAATGAATAATGATGGTTACAAACGAGAAATCAATTTGACAGAACTTAAAAAGTAGAATATCATCAATGTTTAATTAAATGTTTACATATGTGAATAAATATATTGATATATTTAGCTTTAATTCTCATATAACTTTAATCATATTGTAGTATAATAATCATTTTATAAAATGATAAATATCGCACCAACTCTGATAAAATTCAGTAATTAATTCTTTGAGGTACCAGGCAGCAGTAGTAACATACAGTAATAATAGTAATTAATGAATTAGTAGAGAGATTACATATACAAATTACATCCCTATTTTGACTACGAATCCTATGAGAAAACTAAATAGCATGATACTAATTAACAAAAAAGCTTAAATCATATGAAGCTTACATAGAAATATTAATAGTAATAATTACAATCTGAAAAAGAGCAAGCAAAGGATTAGTCTGATGTGAATTATTAGAGAAATATAAATGACTAAACTATTAGGGATATGAGATAGAATTATTAGCAGAATAAATCTTAACTCAATAGGATAGATGAAATTATGAATAGTAATGTTTATTTTTTAAAATATAATGTTAAGTTGTAATTAAAAGGCATTTTATATAAAATGCGAAATAATTGTATATTTTACAACAAAAGTAGATAGTTTAATTTAAGATCTAGTAAATAAAAATGAGTAATATATTTAAATATCTAAATTATTAGAATTATCCTCAGTAAATATTGTCTGACATCCCTAACATTTAATTAAAGTGTTATTCAATAAATGTAATTAAAATTTTAAATATAAAAAAAGAACTATCATAGATTTAGAAATTTTTGCTTTACAAACTGGAAAGATAAGACATCTGCAAATGAAATGAGTCAATTAAAATTTATTTAATATAAATATATATTTTAACTTAATTTTTTTTACATTGAGTCCCCTCAATCATTTAGAATACAGTACTAGTACAATTGCAATGAAAAAGCTAAACACAGATGAATTGGGCCTTGATGAGAGCAGACCTGACTTGGAAAGCTCAATCGAGGATACTGGCTTTACCAAAGCACAAGAAAGTACTTTCAATCTAAATCATTAATAACAGCTTCATAATATAGATTCACAAAACAAAAGCTCCATGAAAGTTTCTTAATTTAATCAAAAAAATGAAAATGGTGGTAAATTTGTGAGTTCATTCTCTCTCAATAATAACAAAAACATGAATTATGCTTCACAAAGTACTTTAGCAGATTCCAAACAGTAATTAAACAATTCTTCTACGTTGTCTGATATAGACTTACTAACTAAGAATTTCAAGCCAATTTCCCTCAACTTATAGTAAAATTAAGACTTGAAATAGAAAGAAAACACCTCAATGCTATCTCTAAAAAATCAATCAAACAAGTCATTGAATAATAGTTTCGAGAGAAGTCAAAACGAGATATCTATCAATGACAATTTTCATTAAGAATAATAAAAAAGATTTGAAAAGTTACAGTAAACTACTATGAAATAAGATTAGATATTCAAGCAACATCTGTCGAAAGTTACTATTCCACAGACCCTCAAGAATCATGTTAATTAGTCGCATGAAAGTAATTTTTTATAAATAATTAATAGGATATTTAAGAAATTATGTAAATTATAACTATATATGTCAAATGAGAGCAGAATATTAGAGGAGGACTATTAAAAAGCTGTGGAGTTTATTAATTAACGCAAATAATAGCATGAAGATAAGAAACGAGAATATCTTCGCACTCTATAATCCCAAATGAAAGGAATAATTTATTATATTTTATGTCTTAATTGCTATATACATCTAAATAAGAACTGATGTCATTAAATTTATACAATAATTATATAAAGCCAAGAGAGACATCTATGATCATGAGAGACACGAAAAAGAATTGTAAAAATCACAAATTCGCTTGAAACAAGTAAATAATGAATAAATCGATGAAAATTTGAAATTAATCAAAAAAGGGTAGCAATAACTTTACAAGAAAATGCTGGACGACCAGTGGAGTGAGCAATACAATGCCAATATGAGAAATAGTTAAATTTTAAGACATGAAAAGAGTTAGAATGATTAAATTATGGCGTAGAGCAACTTGAGTGTGATTGATCAGAGGGAATACCTCAATCGAAGCGAAATTCAAGAGTAGCTATAAACGTAAGCAAGTCAATATAGAGATAGGAGCTATTATTAATAATGAAGAGTAAGATTGGATGATGCCTTAATGAATAATAATTATAAGAGTACTGACATTAATTTATTTATAGTTGAGATAATTTCATTAAATACAATTTATTTGTTTAAAATTAGTTAATTACAACATAACTTAAGTCAGTATAAATTGTTTTTCTTTAAAAATACTATTTGGACTCTTCTAAGTAAAACCAATAATTAGTTTTATATACAATTTAAATAATAAATTTGATATATATATATCACAATATTTTAAGAATTTATAAGTAAACTACATTTGTAAATATGTGTATAACTAAGCCAATGAATCAATATATTTATATATGTATGTTGTCTCCATATTTATCAGAAAAAAAAGCACTTTTTATTGTTCACTGCTATTGATTATTACTATTGATCAGACCAGTATTCTAATTATTATTTGAAGTGTGTCTGCTATGCTTATTCGAAGATTTTCGCATGTTCTTCGCACTTGACTTTCTCTGCTGCCTATTTGTGTCTAATTAGATTATTATAATTAAAAGTAATTTTTGCCATTTTATATAAAAATATTTATTATTTTAAATAATTAAAATAATAAAAAAAGGTGTCCCTCTATGATGACTGCAGTTCATGTTGCTACTTTTTAGCTGCTTCTACAATGTCACTCGCACCTTAGAATTAAACTATGGAATTTGGCAACCATATAATGTTTAATTCGTTAACTTGCTGGTTTTTCTGCAATTTCAGTTAAAATTAACATCTATGATGTGATTCATTCCTAAAATCTGTATTTAAATGAAAATAGAATGAAAAATAACCACAATATTACAAATAATTTTGCAATTTCAAGCTATCTAGTCTAAGTTCATAAATAACTTGCTGCTATCCAGTGGGCAATTATTGTTGCTACTACTATTGTTAATCTTAGTTTTAAGATTATATGTGCATTTAGTTAAATTTGGCTCTACGGTAGTTATCAAATTGCTAAGAGTATTAAGGGAATCCTTTTTGCTATGAACTCATACTTTACTAAGAATTTTGTTGTTAGATATAGCTTAAAAACAATTGAATAAGAGATTTGATTTTAATATCTAATTCATTGAAATGTATTCTTTTTTCCATATCAAATTTGATAAAGAAATAGAAAAAAAACCAGGTTTAATATTGGAGTAAATTCAAAATTAAGGTAAAACTAAGAAATAAGATTCTGCCCTCATAATTTACATTAGGTTTGATATTTCTTGAAAAGCTTTACATTCAATGAATTGTTTTTATTATTGTTAAAATAGATAAAAATAGGAAATTTGAGAAATAAATTAAATAAAGAGATGAGGAAGTAATATTAACTGCCAGTAATTAGTAATGTTCTTAATACTAATATGATTTAAATTGATAATTTAATTAATTAATAAAGTAATTTATATATATAATTATAATTAGTGGTCCAGTGGTCCGGTGGTCCGGTGGTCTGGCAGGGTCTTTTGGGGACCACTTTGTAAATAATATATATAATAATATTTAATTACAATGTGTAGCTGCTAATGGAGTCAACGTGCATGAGACCATCCAGCCGGTTGTTTAATTCACTGAGAGGCCACTGTAGACTAATAAAGAACGCGGAGAACTCGGAGAGTAATAGTAAGTATAATGTTTCACAACCGCCACTAATTCATCTTACAGGTGTAGAATGAGGGCAGCTCCGACCTCTGGAGGCAGTGCTAGCGCGAAATGGCTAGCAGAATTGCGGGGTTCAGTCATATCGAAGTATACACTGATCGTACTAATGAGATTTACTACCTCTGCATTCGCTTCAAGACAGATTCAACCGGGGCACACAAGTCATATTTCACTGAAAAGAGGCGCAAGGGTGCGGGTATTATTGCAGAGCTGGAACTTACCGTCAAGCTTCTCGCACATCAGACATTTGATCAGTTCGCACAGGAAGTGGATGGAGTAAAGTTGATATACGGACCCTCACAGCATTACGATCAGTTCATTACCAAACAGGATGCTACTCGCCTGTGAGAAGGAGAAGAAAGAGACTAACTGACAGCAACATTCCGTGATCTGAGACAGCGCCGGAGAAAGGTCTCATGCACGTTGACTCCATTAGCAGCTACACATTGTAATTAAATATTATTATATATATTATTTACAAAGTGGTCCCCAAAAGACCCTGCCAGACCACCGGACCACCGGACCACTGGACCACTAATTATAATTATATATATAAATTACTTTATTAATTAATTAAATTATCAATTTAAATCACATTAGTATTAAGAACATTACTAATTACTGGCAGTTAATATTACTTCCTCATCTCTTTATTAAATTTATTTCTCAAATTTCCTATTTTTATCTATTTTAACAATATTCAATTTAAGAGTAATATCTGTAAATGATATAATTAAACTAACGAATAATTTCATTATGTGTTCTTAAATGTTTGGAAACCTAAATATTAACAAATCATCCCTCAATTAAATTCAAGGAATATTTTATCTTTGCATGTTCTATTGCTAAGGTGGACCGTATTCTTATCTATTGTTGTTGTTTTTATTGTTCTATAACAAATATTCAGGGTTAAAACCATGAACAGATGGGAATTTCTCAGTTTCCAAATAGTTCTAACTCATATTATTTCCATTATTGTTTTAAGAACTTTCAAAGTATTAGTCATCCAATACTAAAGTTTTATCGTCTTACTCTGTAAGCTGATCGTCTTGTTAGAATCCTCTAGCTTGATTAATATCAATTATTTCTTCGTCTTCGTCCTCCTCCACCATCATTTTCTTCATGGTATTATCTACGAAGCTAGCTTGAATTTGAGGTGGTTTAATTGTTTGTTACCGATTACTGTGTATTTATTTGAAGCTGCTTATGCGATTTTAAGTGGCTGGATGGTTTGTTACGATAGGACCAGTAATCGCTTACTCTCTGGCTTCTGTATAAATGGATTCTGCCTGGCTCATGCGACTAGTAGGGGTACGCATGTTTTTATTCAGAGTGAAGGGCTAGTTACTGTTTTCTAGGATAGTATTTTCATATTCAGTCAAGAAGTAAGGGGTATTGGGGTATTTGTTTGACTAGCTCATCATATCGAATTGATTGTTATTAGCGTAGTTTTAATCACCAAGATTACTGTTTTTCCCACTACTTTGCAAGTGAGCTTAAGCAACTGATTTAGTCTTTTAAGTATTTACTATTAGCGCTTGATTTGGATGATTAGGATTGTTTGATTTGGATTATTCAGTAAAATTGTAAACATTCTCCAAGATGCTACCTTAAGGTGAAAATACATCCCCATCTTTTCTATCAGGACTTTCAGGCGAAATTAGACTTTTATACAATCATTTTCGAAGTTATAATTTATAAAAAAACAACAACATCATATTATTTAAACGAGACCCTTAGATGCACCAGAGGGTTATCTTACATAAACTATTGGAGTGCTTGCTTATTTGGGCAGGATACTTTCTTACCTTGATAATATATTTTGTTGATTTTATACATCTAACTTTGCTCGTTTTTGTATGTATTGCTAGAACCTTTTGATCAAATATTAAAATTTAGGAGTCAATTTTTAATTTTGACAATAGTTATTTTCTGAATTATGGTAATCATTGTCTTCACCTTGCACTATTATTATTATTAAAAACATGATAAATTTAAACTCTAATAAGTATTTTTGTTCTATATTACCATTTTTTTCACAGTGAAATAAATATTTAAATATTTGCATTGGGTAAAAAGTGAGTTTATGAGCATTTTTCTAAGTTTTGCCAATACTCATATTAATGGATGATGAAATATTGCTCTAAGACTCACCTAATCTGTGATTTGTAAGATTTTTATTTGATTTTTGCTTATTTGACAATACCCCATCTTTTCCCATCCCATTAGACATTTTAATTTGCTATATTTCTTTATTATAAACTTGTGAAATTGACCATTAATTTCATAAATAAATATGTTTGAGACATCTCATCTAGTTAATGTTTGAGTTCCTCCCCTTATGTCATTAATTTTTTCATTCTGAAATTAGAGTATTAACCCTTATTCAACTCTGGCTTGGTGTTAGTCTTATTTGAAGCTAAATCTATCTTCATTGCTCTATTTAGCTTCTTTTCTAGGTTTACCATTCTTTTTAGCATGTCAAACTGCAATTTAGTTTATTATATGCGTAAAAATATATGATTACTTTTATAAATTATTGAAATAAAAAATTATATCTTAAATTGTGAATGTATTCATTGATTGTTGTTACTCTTGTAAACTGGAATTAATCTGAGTCAACACTTTTATCAAGTTTAATTTATAATTATATCAATGCAAAACATTTTATGAAAATTTATAGTAATCTAAAAGTTATGAGTCTTATTTTATAAATTTACTATAAATAATCAATTTTTGAATTTTAAAAACTACGCAAAATATAATCCATTCAAATATAATTTCTCTAAAATAAGATATTATTTATTATTATTTAATGCTTATAGGAAATTAATACTGGGGCTTAAAATAAGCTATAAATTTTCAGAAAATACCGAGAGATCTAAGTTACCCATTAAATTCTAACAAGAATTTATTATTAATATTATTATAAAACTAAAAATTTATATATATATAAAAAATAAAGTTCCTAAGATATAAACGTTATAAATGCAATAATTTAATTTATTTGCAATTTAAAAATATAAAGAAATTAAAATTTTAAAATAATATATAATTTGTACTTAAATTAAAATCAAGTCCTCTCCACCATTTTCCTCCTCTTTGATTGGATGAAGCTTCTTTAAAACAGAATTAATGGCTATAGAATCAGTAGGTGCGACTTGCTTATCAAGCATCATCTAAGTCAAATTATTTTCACTTGCATACCCTGTTTAGTCGTAATCCATGGCAAATCTTATATTTTAAGAATTTATAATTTAATATCAATTAACCATTATAAAGCAAAACATGTTAGTGAATTAATTTATATATATATTTTAACTGTTGGTTCCACCAAACCTGCTGGATTCCAATCGTTAATAATTTGGGTTTGAATCAAACATCAAATTCAAAACCCCTAAATCCCTTAATAAGATGTTTTCAAAATTTGATTTGTAGGGTATTGTTTGGGCTTATTGTGGTTAGTAGAAAATTGGGTTAATTTAAAAAATTAAAAATCCTTCTTAGTAAATTGGAGTTTATTTATGATGAGTAATATTTAGATTTACTACTTAAGCATTGTATGGTGTTAGTTTTATGTTATTAAGTATATCAAACAAGTCCTTAATTTTTATGAAATAGCTATGCTATTACACAAGAGCGTCTATAGTGCGTTAGGTATTACTGGTTGTTAGCTGATTTTCATTTTTACTTTAGGTCTTCTAAACATCCTAAAAAATAAGGCTACTTAATGTATTAGGCAAACTTATCACTAGTGTGACGAGTTGATATTTTATTGCAAGTATTATCTTCAAATGCCTATCTCGATAAACTACCCTTAAGTAATATTTTGCAATATTTAATAATTACCAAACATAAACTAAATTAAGAATTTCTTTGTAAAATTTTAATAACTCAAGATTTATTTCTGAATTTTATTATTATAAAGAATAAGTCAATTTATCATTTACTAACAATAACCAAAAGAAGCTTAAATCTATAAATATTAATTATTAATATCAGAAGAATTTTGAAGTCTTTCTTCTTCTAACATTAAAATTATAGATATGGAAATTATATTATTATCATTTATAAAATAAAGTAAGATTTTATTAAGTGGAAGAAAGTTAATTATAAAAATCAACTATATGGACATTTTATAATATTAAACTCTTTAAAATCTAATTAAAATTTTAATATAACTTGCTGATTTGTACTTCACACAGATAATGGTTTATATGTTAAAAAATACCGAACCAACTTCGAAAATCACTTTCTAGTTCATATACCTCATTAAGCTTTTTTCCTATATCCATCAATTCATCATATAATAACTTATCATGTTAATTTAACCTTTTTTCCTCATCAAGCAAAGGTTTAATTTTCTTGAAGCGTAGTAAGATCAAGGATATTTTCTTCCTAATTTATTAGGTAATGATATCTTTTGATACTTCCTTTGATTTAAGTAATAATCTTGCCTCATCATATTGCTCTAAATCCAAATATTTTTAGAATTCTAAGTGGTTTAAATACCTTTGAGAGTTTACTAAGTACTTTGATGTTTCAAATTTAAGATTCATTTTTAGCTTAATTTTTAATGGCTTTTGATCTGTTATGTCTTCATTTGTTTGATCTGAAATGTTTATGTTTGTTATATTCAATAATCTGTCATTACCAGCTAAGGCATCTACTGTATTTTTAGTTTGCAATTAATTCGACTCCATCTTTATTTATATAATTTAAAAATTAACATAAAAGTTATTATATAGAATATTATTTAAATATTTATTTAATTAGATAATTAGAAAAAAATCTTAGAAATATGGGAAACTCAGAGATATAAGAAAATATTAAAATATATTATGGTATTATTTTAATTTAAAGTCAATTATAATAATCTTAAAAAATTAAATATAGGGTTTACCTTTATTTAACATAAATATTATATAAATAATAGAAGATTTCTAATTTTATATTCTTATAAAATTTGAATTTCATTCTTTAATAATGATTAATTTTACTAGATACAGTAATATAAAGTCATTTAATTAAGAAATTGTTTAGTAAGTTTAAAATTTTATTAAAAATTAATAATATTCCAATTTCTCTAATTTTTAAACATAATAAAACAAGTCTAATTTCGTTTATTAAAGGGTATTAATTATCTTATATTTTGAATTTTTGAATGTTAAATGCATACTATTAACAAACACTGCGGTCACTATTAAGTTTTAATAGGTCTATATCTTAAAAAATTTTGTAATTTATGTTTTTTTGGGTTCTCTAGACTCTATAATCCTAATCTTTGTTATATTGCATTGACTATATCCTGCATATCTTTGTTTACCTTTGTGATAGTTAAAAATGATAAGCTCTTGTAGGGTTCAAAATAGCCTATAATTTTATTTACATATTGGTAGATTTACTTCTTAAAAATCTCTCAAGATAACAATTACTGAAATATTTATAGCATTTTATACATTATTGATAATGCTGTTTGTCCCTATGTCTCATGTAGTTTTTGCTTTTTTATATGTCTTTGCAATTTTTATATTGATAGATACTTGGAATGGCTAATAACAATTAATTTAAAGGCGAAATAATTCAATATTTAACTCTTTATACTCTGTTGAATTTAATATTAAAAAATCTCAGTAGTTTAAGCAAATAATAAATTTTTTCGAATAAAGTTCTATATCTTCAACTAAATGTTTTTTTAGGCATATGAAAAATAACTAGGAATCGACAAATTAAAATAATAAATATTTTTAAGCAAATATGCAAAAGTACAATGGAGTTACAGTTAACTTTTCTTACCAATATTCTTAATATTAAGTCTTAACTATTCATTCTCAATTGCTTTTATGCAATTATTTTCTAATATCTTATGAACTCTATGTCTTCTATAGATTAGTATTGATGGAATATAAAATAGTGTAAAAGTATTAATGAAGTTTACAAATTATTTTGTTAACAGCACCAAATCTCTCGCATTATTTTTAATTAATTAGTACTTATAGCTTCTTAATTTTTAAGCAGTAAAAATTTAAAGTTAAAAAAAGCAGTAAAAAGAATAGTAAAAAACCGATATTTTATGTTAGAACTAGTAAGAAAAATATTCACTAAACTGTTTAAAAACCTAAGTTTTTCCGGTGAACCTTATTAAAATTCAATTTACGCCCCCCTACTAAAGCAGCTGTTTAAGTGGTGCTGGGTTTTGATTATGGCTGTTTAGAATATATTAAATAACATCTAGTTTTAACAAAGTAATATCGTGTTACAACCTAATGTATGTATTTACTAAATAATATATTTTCACACTGTTGTTTTTATTTGTATTTCCTCCATTATTTTTAGAAACCAAAGTATCTGCATAAGTTGGACTATTCATTTAATTTATACCGAATGTGTGTTACTTATCTTTCAATTATAGCCTTGTCAATTTATCCTCATCTAAAATTGAAAATATGGGTTTATTTAAGTGTAATTAATTAGATTTAAAATTAAGAATCATCTAAAATAGTTTATAAGAAATCATCTATTTGAGTATTCAAACCTAATTATTATTTTTCTTCTCTAATAGTATTCATCAGTTTTTTATATTTATTTCAATGAATAAATTTTATATTTTTATATATTATTGATATGCACATTCCTATTTAATCTTAATGTATAATATTTATACAGTTTTTGTTTCCAAACTGGAATATTGCTTGATTGAACAATTTAAGCAGTAGCAGCTTGCGAAGCAGATTTAAAGTCATCTTTTGGAGAGTTGTATTGGTGTTTGCTGGTTGAGGGTGGAGAATTTTCCTCCAATAAATTTACTTGCAAATCATTTTTTAATTGATATCTAAATGTAGATGCTCAAAACAAAGTATAATACTAAAATTATACCGTGTAAAAAGGAAATCTTTTATAGAATAAAAAGGCATTTAATATAAAAAAATTCTCCTTTTGCTGTACCCTTAGAATTGTAAGCGCTTGTTAATTAGCCTCCATTTGAATTTTGGAAATTCATCTAGAAAGTATTTTAATGAGCTAATTCATAAGAATTAGATTGATTTCATTATTTATAAAAAGTAGACATATCATTTGAAACCTTTGCTCTCGGTGTGTAAATTTAATTTTTTAACCAAATGTATTAAAAAATATTTATTGGTGTTCTTTTTTCAATGACAGCACCTGGCTGATGAATAGCAGATATATTATTGAGCACACTAACATCATTAAGCGCCTCCGACCCCAGAGTTAATTGCTCATCCCTGAATTTGCGCAACTCTTTCCTAATTCCATCGATTTTAGGATAATTTTGCATCAGCTCAATGGAGTGCTCAGTGATTAATGGCTGTGGTTGAATGTAATCTATCGTTACATCAAAGTCAACGTTGTTTTTGAGTTTATTGCTGTCGTTTCTTTCATACTTTGGCAGATTAATTTTTATATCATCTGTCTAGAGGATGTCATTGTCCAAATCGTCTGGCTCTATGATCACATCTGGTTCCCCATATTCCTCTTCGTCCTCGTCGTTTTCTTTCAAGTTTTGGATTTGAGATTGACTTAGCTTTTTATTCGCTAGAGAAGTTATCGCAAAGAGTGATGGATTCGATATTCTAACAAATATATTTATAATAATTTTATTTCATCATTATAAGCAAGTAGTTGTTTGGGTTATAACTTTTTATGATAAAGTTTAGTATGTAATTAAAAACAAGGAAGAAAAATAATATAAGAAAAATTACAATGTATTCTATCTTTGAGAAGTTTAAGTTTTTATTCTTTGTTTTTGCGTTCTTTCTCTAGTAGATCTAGTGCATGTAAAGCTTTAAAATGTTTTCTATCGTCATTATCTTCGTCAGATGACATATTCTCCTTCTTGAATATGTGATTAATTATTATAATTAATTTTAATTTATTCTAAAGATAACAAATTCAATTTAATTTAAAATTAATATTAATCAATTATAAATTGAATAATTATAATTAATAGGTGATTAAGGAAACTTTCTCTTTATTACTGTTCAGTCATGTTTTTATTTAACCTCAGTACACTCATTATAGGTTTGGCTTTTTTCATTTTTCTGAAAAATCTAGCTATTGCCATGCGGAACTTCCTACGCACATTGGCTCTCCATTCATCGCTCCTCCCTCCTTGTTTTACCTCTAATTGATATATTGATATAATTATTTACTATATATATAATTAATTCTAGATTATTTATAATAAATGTTGACCTCAACTCTTGCGGGGACATATCTGAAGAAATCAAATTCACTCTTTTCGTTATTTTCAATTTAAACCATTAATGTTTTCAGTTCATCAGATAGCTCTAGATGCTGTTTTTATAGTGCTATGATATCCCTGGCTGCTATGCTTTCCACTATACACACTGTTTTAGTTCTGAAGTCAAATTTTATAACAATAAAATTACAAGATAGTGTATTTTCACTTTGTACTAAAGTCAGTTAAAAATGATATAAAATAATACAAATTTTTACTTCCTATCATCATGAAAAGCACTGAAAATGCAGAAACAACTGCCTGCATTAAGCGAGTCAAAGTGCATTTTATCATCCTTGAGTGGAACTTCCACATCCACCACACCTGCTTTCAAGAAATATATTTTATCTGTAGAGTCGCCACGCTTCACTATTAACATGTTTGCGTCATACCTAGTTGGTCTAGTTTATATTAAAATTACTCAATAAAAATCATATTATTTTCATATATATATTAATTATAAGAAGAAAATAATTTAATTGAAAAGCAGATTTATATCTTAATAGAATCAATTATTTTTCTATCATAAGAACATTTTATTAACAAATACTTGAATAATTAATTTAATAGTATTATTAATAAATTGAAAAGTCTCAGAAGGTAGACCAATTCTTATATAATAGTCTCACTCATTTTTTTGAAATATGGCACATTCTGTAACATCTTCTACCTGAATCGAAAGTTTTCGTCTTAATATCTCAGTTTTATGTTATTTTTAAAAGCTTGATAAATTTGTGGAAATTCATCCTTAGATGCGATGAAATTTACAATATAAATATTTCAGATATAAAAAGCATTATATTTCTAGAATGATATGAAAAGTTTTATATAAAATATGGGAAATTTCTCTGCATCATGTAGCCAAGAGTAGTGAAATCTTTCGCTTTCACGGTAGCTGTACGTTTCAAATTTGTAATTAGAGCAATTTCTCCAAAATATTCTCCTTCACCCAATTCCTTGATAAGTTTAGGACAGTTCATTGATGGCAAGGAATCCTTACTTTTAACTATCAATATTATTTTATTTTAATTTGCTTCGAAATAAGAAAAACATAGAACGAAATTCTTCAATAACCTCAGAATTTAAATAAATTAAACAAAAAATATAAAAATATATAACTTTTATTGCTCTCTTTATAACTTCCTTTTTAACTTCCATTTTTACTCCCTTCCCTTACGCTTGCTTAACTATTATTAATATCATTAGCGACTTGAGGAACCTGTAATAAATTTGATGAATTATCATTGCTCATTGTCTCCACTCTGAAACCTTGAGTAGGCTTTTTTATAATAAGCACGGACTCTGTTGTGTTAATTTTCAAAAAGAAAATGAGAATAAATCAGTAATATATAGCAGGTAATTCAATGAAAAAATACCATTTATTCCAATTGTGTTGACCTTATTTACAGTTTAATCAGCAGTGAGAATGTCTTTGCTATTAATTAAATTTTAGGCAATACTTTTTAAACTTCCTCCACTTTTATGAGAACGTTTTGACCCGTTAGTATTTAGCCTTTTTAATTCATAATCGTTTGCATCACAAAAATACTTACATAAATTAATTGTATTTGCTAAATAACTAACTATTAGTATAATATATTTATAAGCATCAGTCTCGTCAGGACCAATGTAAATCATAACTTTACCTCGTGATATGAAATATATTTTTGTGCCTTTATCTCCTTATCTTGTTATCTCATCATCAGGCAGAAATATCACTGTTTTCATAAAGTTCACAATAAATCTTATTAAATATATACCAACAAATAAATTTAAGTAACATTCCAAATTATATTTTAATTTTTACATTTTTAAGTAAAATTCATAATAAATCTCAACTCGATGTTACTACAAGAATCGAAAATTTTAATTTCCTTTATGATGCTCTTGTATATGTGAAATAATATCGCACTTCTGAGTGAAGGGGATAATAATTTGAGGAAAGTTTTCATGTCTTATTGCATATCTGGTACTTGCTGAATATGTAGCAAATATGCTTCGACTTCTCTTTATGTCTTTACTGGTTAAATATTTCAATTCATGAAATTTAACTAATTTTAGCTCAATAAGAATTATGTTTTTCCAAGAATAATAGAATGTAATTAATGAAATAAGACTATAAACTGGTAACTTGATAGCTCGCATAAGGTTTGTAATTGCATCAAATTAATCTTAAAACTGAGAATCTTTCTAATTCATAGCAGCCATCAAAGCAGCCATGTTACCAAATATAAAAGCTGTCATAATAGATCCTAAAATGACATCAATTTAATTATTTTACAAAATTATATCAAATAATATGTTGATTATGGGAGAGGATTTGCAAAACATATATAATATATGATGACCACCAGGGCAGCATAAACAATTTATATAGTGGCAGTTGGTAGAATATCACTACCAAGCAACAGCAAGATAGAATAGTAATATAACACGGCATATTATCTTCCCATACTGTCTTGGTAGAAATGGGTCTCTCCATAGTTTGCATCTCTGGGTGGCATCCTTATTTTTTGTAATATAAAATAATTTATATCTTTTTATGGGTTTTCAATCATTGAAATGTGTTCAAAGAAAACGGTTATATAATTTGAACTATTTTGGCATAAAATATTTATAATACATTTTGTATAATCCAATCAGTGCCATCAATAATAGTAAACCAAAGACAGGCAACCCAATGGACTAACAGCAATAACATAGAAAGTAACTACACAATTCTGAAGCCAATTTTAATGTTTTGCTTGACTTTCAAATATGTAATGATTCTCCCTAATCTCAACAGCCTGACTAGCTTCAATAAATCAAAGACTTTAAACTGTGTGGTAAACTATGAATGTACAATATATATATATACTCAGGTGCATATTGATATGAATAAGTTAAAAGCAACATTGAAGGAGGATATATTTAGTAGATTTACTTCCCCCGCCGCTATCATTGGTTGCGTTCCATAGTAGTTCAAAGGGAACGATAGAGAGCAAGTCAAGGTAAAATCTCCATTCACAAATATATATATTTAAAATGCATTAAATAATGTAATATATATAAATATATAAACTTGTTACAAGCCTATTATTTTAACTGAACTAACTGAAAAAGTTTTTAACAGGAATTAAAATATGATAACAATTAAATACCTTAATCGAATAAACATTAAAAATGAATTATTTTTCTTTATTGTAAAAATATGCGCATTTATTAAATAAATATTGAAATTATTGTATAATTCTATTTTTACTGATTGAATAAGATAGTTAATTACAATTTCTCTTCCCCTTATACATTCTAGTCCAGTTTTCTCGTTGATAAAAGTAGTCCTAAAATTAAACACAATGTCGAAGTAATTATCAATAAAAATTATGAAAAAAACAATTATTTATTACTTATCAAAACATTATATTAAGGATGTTTATATATTATAGGAAAAAATAACAATCTATTTATATAAAAAAGTAAAAGTTTGCATCGACAAAGTAACCAAGTGCTTCCAAAGTACTATTGGCAAATTACTCCTGAAATGCTATTTCTAATGGGATCTGAATACAATTGTACAGCATTTTGAAATAATTATATCACATATTTTCTAATGAATTAATATATAAATTTAGTTTTACAGTACGAGAGTAATAATCCATAGATCCCAACGAATTCTAAATTTTCCAGAATGATGGATTAAGAAAAATTCTTGCTTTTCCTTAACTAGACTTATAGTAAATAAGAATGGTCTACAATATTATAATTATTTATAGTTTATTTCTACTGCTTAATCAACGCTACCTTGGGTCATTGGCTCTTCATCTAAATTCAATTTTAAATCTAAAATTTCCTCATCTTCTCCAGCCACAGTCAAAACATCAGTTTTCTTCGATTTTAGCAACCCTATAAGTTTCTGACTTAACAAGTCAGATAATTTTTATATTAATTTTTTTTGAATATATATATATATACATATATATATCTACTCGTACACTTTTTTAAATAATAAGATGCTTGTTAATTGCTACTGATAGATTTATTTTCTTAGTTATTTGCAGTGAAGTTGTTGGTGTTAATAGTTATCTACTTTTTAGATTAGTTTTCATTGCTATTCTTGTCATTTTGGTTTGAATTTTGAATTTGACTAGATTATGCAGCAGTTGCTCTATTTAATGAAAATTAAAAGTATATTCTTGACTCTTGGGTATTAAATCGATATTTTTAAGATAATTTATAGTCAAATTAAAATTATTAATAATGTGGATTAGCCTTCTCTAAACTACTTTGAACGCCATGTCGGTCAAGTTCCTTCTCTTCTTCATAATTCCTGATAATATTTGGGTCTATGTTTGTCTCTACCACTTATTTCATCAATTATATGTCATTTGCATTATAATTTCCACTCTTTTTATGATAAAAAGCAGTATTTTATCAAATTATCTATATATAATTTTTAATTTAATTTTACATGGTTTAGTTTGAGTGTGTGTGACTTCACATACTGATAAGAATTATAATCGTTTTTCATTAATTAATTATTATTAGTTGATGTATCTGTGTTTTTAAATTTATCTTGGCTTCTTCCCCGACTATCTCTCTCAAAATTATCATTAATATTACTTTGATTTTTGTGAGGATTAATGCCTTTTATAGCAGTGCTGTGCTCATGTTAATTTTGTTGGTGTTATTCAATAAAAATATAAGAAATAGACTTAGGAATAAAGTAAATAATTATTATGGCTTCTTATCTCTCTAATAAACTTTAAAAAAGTAAAGTATAATATAAAATTTGAAAAATTTCATTTAAATTAATTAATTTAACTTCACTCAAAAAAGTAAGAGATAAATTGTAAATTTCTCACAATCTAATGATATTATATATTGGAATTTATAAATAAATTTAATTCCGTCTTACTTTAAAGTTTTATATTGGGACAAACAAGATTAAGCTAGTCGTATAAATTATTTTTAAATATAAAAATTACAATCATTTTTTATTTACCTTCTATGAGTTAAAATTGAAATTTATGTCAAACTTATTTTGAGCTCTTTTTCACCCACTAAGATATAATAAAATATTAAAATAAATTATAACTTTTTTAGAATAATCTTGATTAATTTCTTTTCCAAAATTGATTGGCACTTGTTTCATACTAATATACACAAAATATTTTAAAAAAGATCATCTTTAGAACTCTTATTTTATATTATTCATTTCTATAGATATATATATAAACTACTGATTGATTTTGGTGTCTTGACATATTATTTTATAACTTAGTATTGATGAAAATTAAAACATCTCAATACAACATATTTAATAATTATTTATTTTATTACTATAGTAAAAAAATTTAAATTGTTTGAATTTTATTTATTCAATATTATTCTCGGTTTAAAATGAAGCCAGTCTTTTGAAAAGTTACGCATCAGACCGAGGAGAATCCCCTCCATCATTTTTATTTTATTAATTCATGTAATCTAAACCCTTTTTCTTTTTTAAAATCACCTCATTGTATGCACTTTGATACTAATTCATATATTTATATAATAATTCACTTTAAATACTTGAAGTTTTAAGTATAATTTAAATTGAAATAATATATTTGATCTATATATAAATAAAAATAATATTTTTGATCTTTTGGATCGAGTTATATTTACTATTGCTTACTCTTTTTACTTACTAATTCTTTATCAAGCGCGTTTTACGATTGGTTTATGGTTAGGAATTAATATTATTTTCAATTTTTTATAAACAATACCATTTTAAAATAGAGATAACTAAACCATAATGTTTAAAAACTTTTTAAAATAGTAATCGATTAGTGTAATTATCATGTGCCTCGATTTAGCTATATTAGTTGTCTGAGTCGAAGTCAACTCCACCTTCCCCCGTACCTTTAAGAAATTACTAATGAGAACTCATTGAATATTATTGCACACTTTATATGCTATTCAAATTCACAATATTCTATATTAATGCAATAGATAATTATAGAATAAATGTTTTTTTAGAGCAATAATTCAAATGCATATTATTGAGTTTATGAATTATTTCAATAAAAATTTATCATTCCTTAATTTAATTAAGTCAACTAAATATCTCAATGTACTGTTTTATATGAATAAAAAAAGCCTGGCTATAATAAATTAAAAAAATTTAAGAGGATTGTTAGTAATTTAATTGTGACGAATAAAATATTTTAATTTTGAATATAATGTTAATTTTAATAATTATAGTTAAATTTATCATGTCAATTTATTCTGGATTTGGTATAACTATCTATGTATTTTATTAAATTATGATATTTAATTTTTATATTTTTTATATTAATTGTACAAGGCAGTAAGAGACATTTTATAACAAGCTTTTGGAGAAATCAGTGCAACTTTTATGTGAAAGAATAGTAAATTTTTATCAAAAAGGTATGTAAATTACAAACCTTAGTTTCTTAAATATATGGGATATGGCATAGTTTTCAGATTATTATTATTCAAAACTTAGTTTAGAGTTTACTCATTTTAACTTAGTTTTATTCATTAAATTAATTTAATAGATCCCTTTGACGAGGCAACCTGGGTGAAGAAAATAAGAAAAATTCATAAATTTTTGCGATTAATGGATAAAGCAAAACACTTATCACCAAGATTCTCCCTCGCTTTTGAAGTTTTATTTCGATATCTGAATCGATTATATGTAAGTAGATTACTTTTCATTGTGAAATTACATGAACATGATTTAAACTGATTCATTAGGCACCTAAAAGCCCACAATCTGCGATAAGTTCTAATAATTTGCAAATCATCGAGGAAGAGGACGATATGCTGGGATAGGATCAATTTGACGAGTTGTTTCATAGTACTAGCAAAACTCAAATTACACAGATTATTGATAAATCAATTATATTAGACTAATTTTGTAGAAATTACGATTGAGTGTCGTCAAAATTTAATCAATTAATTAATATTATAAATGTGTTTTATTGATAACTCACTTGGAATCGATCAAGAACAGCAAAATCATATAATATCTAATTTTTGTGATTTTTTTTAAAAAAATATAAATAAATAACAAATGATTTTTTTTGAAAAAAATCCATCCATCACAGTATACTCAAACAACCAGGATAACTAAAACAAAAATAAAAGAGAAGAGCTAAACTCGATGACTTTCAACAATAGTAATCTCAATAATACAATGAGTTCCAAAACCCTGAGAAAATATCTTCAAGGGGACATGAAAAATGAAGGTTTATATTAAAATAGAAATTAACAATAATACCATACAATCATCAAATTATTATAAATGAGATTAGATTTTATCTTATTCCACTTAAATAAATAAAAATATATTATAATATATAGTTATAAATTTACATATAAATAGAGTCAAGAAAGAGCTATAATTAATAATAAAATGATAAAAATTACATGGAAAACACTCTTATGAATTAAATTCAAATTGTTCTTGATGATACTTAAAAACTTAGAAAATCGTTAAACTTATTTATTAATTAAAATGTAATTAATAATAAAATAGTTTATATTAGAAGATATAACAATTTATTAGAATAAATTTATCTCCTGATATTAATGCTCTAAAAAGTGAATAAATAGATAAGAGCTCTATTGACGAATTATAAATTGATATTTACCTAGAAATAACTAAAAAAAATTACATATTTACTTTATATTTTTTATTAATTTATTTTAAGACGAAGCACCATCATAGAATTTCATAGTGAACAAATCAAGAAATTCAAAGCTACTAGCCCCCAGTAAAACAGCAGAAAACGCTTAAGTAACAATTAGTAATTCCAGTAGTAGTTTTATTAACAACTAATTAGACTATACTTTTTACCCTAAGAATCAGAAGTTAATATATGTAAATAGCACTAATCAAAAATACTCAAGAGGAGATCAGGCTAGGAAAAATAATAATTAGGCTAAAAAGTAGGTCAAAGCATCATCAGTCAGGAGAAACTAAGAATATAGTAATATCATTGGAAATAATTAATAATTAAACTACTATCAAAATTATAGTGGGGTAGCTAATAACATTAATAATTAGTGTTAATGAAACTAAGATTTTAGAGCTAATAATAATAAATGATAATTTAAAGAATTATTTTAGTTTAGCATTGAATTTAAAAATTGATCCTCAAAATATGGTATCAAAGAGTTAAATAAAAAACTACAGTGATATTAATAAATCATTAATAGACACATCATAATAAAGATTTGAGTAAGATCTAGACATTCCTACTACTTTAACTTATTAATTCAAGAATATTATCGTTTTCAGAAAATTAAAAATAATTGAATTAATGTCTTAAGACTATAAAAAAATCCTAAAAATTTAAATTACTACTCTATTTATATATAGTGTAATTAAAAATTACTTTAATCTTAAATTATCTTTATCAACCTAAAAATAGTTCATCCTATGATTTCGTAAAGAGTTTTACTATAGCATTAGTAAAATCAGAACACCACCTCTACCAATGATATAATTCTACCACAAGTGAAAAACAACACCTCCTCCTCAAGAAATCAAAACCATGATTAATAAGTATCAGAAGACAGCAAAATTGGCACAATGTAAGATCCACTACAACCCAATGACCTATCTACAATATATCCGAACATAAATCCATCAATTTTGAAACATATATCAAATTCTGGCTAGAAAAAGCAGAGAATTGCAACTAATACAAAGAGAAACGAGTAAACATTAGGGAATGATGCTTATTTGAGTAATATATCGAGTTAGGGAGGAGTAGGGGGTTCTGGGGGATTTTTCAATATAAGCAATTATAACTCAATTATTAATAAGCAATAAAGTAGAAATACTCTTAATGCAAGTCATTTATTCATAAATAACAAATGATAGATGCACATGTCCCTCAATTATGAAGTATTTTTGCTTGATTTTTTTTACTTTTTATATTATATTAAATGCAAGTAAATCTGAAAGATAGGGTGGAGCAGGGGTATCTCAAAACATCAACACTTCTCAACCCCTGAACACTCAGAGCAACTCCAGCCTGGACAATTGCTAATCTCCGCCACCAGTGATTTAACTTTAGAACAAACACTATCATTTCAATAACAGCAACATCAAGATTTAAATGAATAATCCTAATATTTCCATTCCTGCCATCAATAACACCAGTAGTAGTGGTCTTGTTGGAAACTAATAAGTACAGTAGAATTTAGTAGTTAATAATCATAAATTATAGTAAGTTATTGCATTAATATACTTATTACTGGCAATTACTTAGAAATATGTTTTTGTTATAAAATATTTCATTAATATCTAAATATTATTTATAATAAAATAGCTAAATTTATTCGTTTCAGTATCTAAATATTGTTTGTCAAATATAAGATCTTAAAGTTATTTTATTTTAGTTTACGTTTGATATTCAGTATTTCAACATTAATTAAAGAAATTTTAAGATTATAAAATAAATTAAATTCCCTTTTTTTATTCTCATCAAGTGATAGTAACTCAGACAATTAAAATACTCCATAAGACGGCTTGACATAGCACAGTTAATATGATCCTTAAAATGTAAAGAAATTTATATTGTAAAAGAGATAAAATCCTATCACAAACCAACTAATTTTTACATGCTTTAGAGTATTTATTAATATAAATTCTGTAAAATCCCTCTAAACATGATATGTATTTACTTATTTTATATTTAATTTACTATTTAAAAACTCGGGCCAAAGCAAAAAATAAGGATAGTTGATGCAAACACCAATCAATCCCTAACGCCATCCCTAATTGCACAAAAATATAGTAAAACACCTGGAAATGATGTTGAAACTATAAATCTGAATAATAGAAGCGTAGAGGATTATGATAATAACAACACTTCCTCTCCAGAGTATAGATCTATTATTTAAGCGTAATACTCTGCAAATAAAGGGAGTAGTGCGAAAAGGCTAAATGTGGGGCAGAAAAAATATTTTTAAGTTTATTGAAATTCTGGTATGGTTTTTATATAATTTTGCTTAATTTCTTTTTATTACATCATGAATCCAACTTCAATATGAATCTAATTTAATCGGTCTAACTTTCAGATATAACTTAAAATGATAAAGAAATTAAAGTTACTTATTTTGAGAGCACTAATATCATTTAATGATTTGTCAATGTTTTAATGAATCTTTTTACCTAACTCAAAGCTTGGAGAGAGTCAATGCAATAACTTGAGTGAGTTTCTCACAATATTCCAAATCGATGTTCTCGTTAGCAGAGTGTGCGTTTGAGTCACCAAAGCCTACTCCAGTCAAGAGGAAGTTGGTACCTGGGAAGTTCTGACTGAAGATCTCCATGAATGGGATGCTGCCACCGCAACCAATTGAAATGGGTTGGTTTCCTCCAAACACTTTTAATTGCATTCTCTAATAATATTTAGCATTAGCAATGAATTATCTAATAATATTAAGCATTAATTTTTATTTATAATAATAACTTCCTTATGTGCTTCGAAGAATTTAGCTTAAATCTCAGAAGGAAGTTTAGGTGCGTCTAAACCGTTTCCGTAACCTTAGAAGTCAACTTCAACGATAGCGTTAAAAGTATCGTCCTTAACTTCCAATAATTTCTCTCTGATTACTTGAGTGGCTTTTTCACCATCAAGAGTGGGTGGCATACGAATATCACATATATCACAACTCAATTTTTACTATTTTTATCTTAATTAATCTCTACTATATTTTAATAGAGACTTTGCATGAGAGTTCCTTGTACAAAACATTTCCAGCTTCTTCAATGGATGGAAGACCGTTGAAACCAATAACTGAGAGAGTTGGCTTCCAGAAGTTTTATAAGAACAATTGATACTTTTGCTCATCTCCGTGGTGCTTGCAAGCTAAGTTATGAGTTGATTCTAGAATTGGGAGATCTGAATCTATTTTACATAAAATGTACCAATAGATTGAAACGTTTTATCATAATACCTAAATCTAAGCTGGGTAAGATCTTTGAAGTTTCATGGAGTTCCTCGACTCTATGTGCTGGCACTTCAACTTGGAGCTCTGGGATCAATTGTTAAGTCTTAAAATCCTCTAGTCTTTGCAGTAAGTTTACCATAATTTAGAAAGGGTTTGGCACGATGCCTCCTGCAACTCCTGAGTGGACATTGTTATCAGCTACTTTAACCTTAAGGATGAAATCA
Organism: Oxytricha trifallax; assembly: GCA_000711775.1. Taxonomy (NCBI): domain Eukaryota; phylum Ciliophora; class Spirotrichea; order Sporadotrichida; family Oxytrichidae; genus Oxytricha; species Oxytricha trifallax. The sequence goes on along the minus strand of ARYC01000551.1, from coordinate 60,937 downwards.
AATAAAATTGAAAGTTTTTGATAAACTTTAAACAATTATGGTTATCAAATTAAAATTATAAATATAATTTATGGTAATAAGCTTATAATAATTTATATGTTGATATTTAAATAATATAAGGATCTTTTTTCTATAGATGATCGTTTTATAAAATAAATAAAATTTAAACAAATTTCTTCTTATCTAAAAAATTTATGATCCCCAAAATAAAGCAATTATATACAATTTCAAAACACATAAAGAATGATTAATAAAACTTATAATATACCCAGTTAACCTATAACAATTAAAATTCAATAAATTTTTAAATTATATAAATCAAGATACCCTCTGAGAGTTGATGTAATTGATAATCTATCTCTCACTGATGCACTGGCATCTAAGCAAATAACTAATTGTGGAGTACCCATTAAATGCTTATATTTTTGGATATAGTACAATAAGTCATCACTAAAGAAGAATTGAAATTTACATTAATCCAAACTTACATTTCACCTTCTTCACTTCCTTCGATTGTAATCACGCATCTTGGGTGAGGTAAACCAGTCTCTTGGCAAGCTTTAATGGCAAGAAGAGCACTGAAGAAAGCTTAATTTAAAGTTATTAATGGTCAATTAATCACTATATAACTATTGAATTTGTTAATTAAAAAAGCATAACCATCGTCAGAGGATCCTCTACCCCAAAGCTTAAGCACGCCCTTCTCATCTGGCTTAATCACTGGATCGCATGGATCAGTGGACCATCCTTTTCCGAATGGCTGTTTGTCCATATGCCCATATAAGAGCACACACGACTGTGAGGTAGACTCGGTTGGCTCTACATCCACAATCAAGAATGGGCTCTTGCCCTCGTCCTTGAGAGCTGTGATAGTGACTCCCTTCAAGTTTTGTGATTCAGCGAATTGCACGAGGTGATCACACTGTCTATATAAATGCCCATTTTCTTGCCATTTTGGATCGTAAAGTGGTGCTAATGAGGGGATTCTCACAAATTCTACAAATTAAATTACATTTTGAGTTTTTTTCTTATGTCAGATTGACAAATTAAAGTAAAATAATCGATTATATACCAACCTTTAAGACCCTCAAGATATTCAGCATTGAAATGTTGGTGAACGAAGTCTAAGACTGGTTGAGCGGGTGAAGATTCCATATCTTTTATATATTGCAAAAGCAAAAAGCATAATTAATTAATCTTAATAATACACTATACTTTTATTTTTAGCAATAATGATTTTTATCTTTAATATTAATTATAAGTTTTACATTCACACAAAATTGAAATCTTATTAAGAATCAAATTTGTATACAATTTATTAATCAATGTGCATTAAATTTTATATAAGAAATTAGAATTAAATAAGAATAATTAGAATATTTTAACATTAAGAAATAAACAGCACACCTCTACAAGTTCTGATAAAAATCTTTATACTTTTTCATAATATCATAGAAAATAATGGTTTAGAAAACTAACAACATACTAATAACTACCCTGTTTATCACATCCTTAATTATGCTATATATAATGTTTTAAATATTATATATAAATTTTTAAGCATGTTATTATATACATTAATATTTGAATTATTTTATCTATTATAATGATTATAAAGTAAATTAATTGATGCTGCTAAATTATACATCAGCATAGTACTATAAGAAATGCACAGACTATAAAACTGGGGAGAAAAATTCTCTGGGGATGGATCTCTTTAAAATCCCTGCTGGCTAAACATGCGAAATCAATCTAAGTACTCCCAACACTGGTTCCAGATCCATGAAAACATTGTCCAACTAAACTGGATAATATATTGATATTTTAGGTAGAAATATACAAGTATGTTACAGATTCGTAAACAGCCCTTAAAAAACATATACAATAATTCTATGTATAGTTTATACCGATCCAATTTAAGCAAACAGACTAGATTGCCCTCCAGGTATCAATTAGTGCACTAGCTTCCTTGTTGACAGTCAAAATTTATTTATTTATTATTAAACACTTTCTAATTGCTTCAATACATTCAATCAATTCATATAATCACTCATTAATCTATTTGAATTTAAATTATTTTATTGAGTTAAATGATCTACAACTACAAAGGAATCGGTTAATTGCAATACTACTCCACATATTTCTTCTCAAATCTCGATTATCAGTCAAATCAATTCGCCTTCTCGGTTGCTTACGACGGCGATTTCGAAACATCAAACGCCATGAAGCTATTCGGCAACCTGAGCGTCATAACAATCGCTCTAGTGAGCACTCTCTTTTTCATGATTTGAGAGAGCTACCCGTAATTTAATCTGATTTTATGTAGTAAAGTAAGATAGATTACAATAGTTTTTGAGAGTTACTCTTGGTATTTATGAAAAAAATCATTAGTGATTCAAAAAAGCGTTAATCTATCAAACTAAAATCGATAATATATAATAAATAAACAACTATGTTTTACTTTGTCAAGGTACTTTTATTTTACTAAATAATTCACTTTAATAAGTTTAATTAAAAATTAAGTCTTTAAAATTTAATCATTTAAATATTAATAAGTACAAGATTATATATTAATTTAGGGAGTGAATTAATTTCTTAAAATTATTCAGAGAGTTTGAAATTTTTAATGATAACTCCCCCCAATTATTAAATTTATAAAAATTATCTCTTAACTCTTCCTTTCATATATAACTGACTTTATAATATCAATGAGTGAAGCTGTTATCGTCATTACTCACATAGACTGGCTTGCGACTTGAAAACATTTTAATAGCATTCTCTATTTAATCTATTTCATTTTCTATCTGCATTTTCACGTCTTAACCAGCTCTGGTGACATTAGCTATTGCTATTTTATTATATAATATTCTACCAATTAATCAAATTTTATATTAAAAAAACATTAGTAATATCTCTATATAAAATTAAATATTGGCATGCGATTAAGTTACTAAAACAAATCTTTCCTCCTCTATGCCAACTCAGATATAATACTCTGTTTTTCATTGTCACTCAGCAGCCTCTTGTTGTCTTGCTGCTTTTGCGAAGGATTTGACTGGGGTTTAGATATTTGCGACTCTACTCTGTTATTGTTCGACTACTAATCCATAAATTAACTATTTGTCTGGCTGTCTTTTATATATTAATAATAAATTAAAGGAAAGTTCTTAAATAATTGGTTGAATTAATAATTATTTACTAAAATGTCTCTTTAATGTATATCAGGTAAAGAAAAGTTCTTTTGTAAAGTACTTCCACTATCAGTGTGTTAATGCAAGTTTAAATTTTTTATCATTTAATTTAAAAAAATACATCTATTATTATGTGTAATGTATTTAATAAATGCTTAATCTTTGATTTATGTAACTTTTAGTTTGACATTTACTGCTCATGAAAACTTTCTCTATCAACTGAGTCTTATCTGCTATCTTGCACTGTTTTTAAGTTATTAGAGTGTGAACGGTTTCTATTTTGTTGTTTATTTTTCATGTTCAATAAATTTGGACTGCTCTCTGCAATAAATTAAAAAACTTAATTTTTATACATATAAAATGGAACGAAATCTTTCATAAGTCATTCAATTTTATTATAATTTAATTGCGATATTATGGGAACTGTTATCATGATGATGGCGGCTGTGTTCATGATATCTATTGCTATTATGCCCGCTATGTCTCTCTTGGCTGTGATCAGCACATAAATGATGTTGGTTCTCCAAATATGAATAGTCACCTTGTCTCATCTATAATCATCATAACAATAAACTTATGTAATTAATCTGACTTACTTTCTTTACGAAACTTTCCGCATTTTAAAATCTTTTCAGTTTAAACAATACTTGCTCTATATAAATGAAATAAATTAAAAATATGTTTTAGAACTTTACCATCTTTTAGTACTTTTAGTTCTTTATTTTTCTTATTCTTTTCTTCTAGCTTTTTTATGTAGTCTTTCTAGTTATTTATGTGATTTTTGGGTTTAATCCCATTCAATTCCATTTCTTCTCTATAATTTTCAATCATTTAATGTAAAAAAAGTAAATATTTTTGCAAGCAAATATACGATTATAAGACGTATTTCATAATAATTCTTAAATATAAATCCAGATATTTACCTTGCATTTTTGACTTGATAGAGAGCTTTCTTGACATCATGCCCTCCAAGAATGTCTCTTCTGTTTCTATTCATGGCTTGCTCTCGTTCTTGCATTAAAGTCCAGCTATCTTTGTTTTTCATTTTATTGCTAATTAAAAAAATATGTATAAAAATATAACTTCAAATTGACTTTAATCATTACCAATTCTGATCCTTAATATGAAAACTTTAATTCTTAAGAATCCCTTTAATGATTGATTTAATAAATCGATTGATTAATAAGAAATCATCATTTTTTGTTTTATTGTAATATCAGACAGTATAACACTTATATATTGAATTAAATTATACTTTTTTAATAAAGTAAAATATGATTGATACATCATCTGCGTCCCCACTAATTTAAGAATTACCAAAAATGGATAAATAATAAGACTAACTGCAAGATTTTTAAGAAAATAATCATGTTAAAAATCACTCACATAAGTTGTCTTCGTAGTTGTTTCATAGATCTACTTTCGAAGAGTAGTCCAATTAGAATGTATAGTAAAAAGATAATAATAACCCTACTTATGATTATAATATATTATTTATAATAACATAAAAAATTTAAATAATATTGAGTATTTTGAATGAATTAATTGTATGCCAACCCCGAAACCCCCTATTCAAATTTAGAATAATAAAGATATCAATATAATTCAGGTATTTCTTTTAATTCTTTAGAATGAAATATAAAATATGATGAAGTAAATTTCCCTTAATTAAAGAATGTGTTGAGAGCTCAGCAATCACTGCTTATGAAGGAAGAAAATTTATCGAGTGATCTATTCAGCCCACATCTAGAGCTTGGACATATCAATAACTACAACTATTTCGATTAGAGATTTGCAATAGATTAAGATTTCAATCTATTCTTTATAATTGTTTTCTAAAAAGAATAAGTCGTTTTTATGTTTATTTTTTTATTCAATTTTATGTTTGAAATTCTCTCCAAACTTTAAGGCATTGTTTTTATAATAAATATTTTATTCAAAAATTATAAAGTTTAAAATGTATCTGCTCTTTATCTGATTTATAAATAAATCTGTAAAGTAAGGGCGAATTCTCTTGCTAGCACAATGAATTTAAGATGACTTCGAATAAACATCACTCCAAACACATTTCAGATATCAGACCCCGAAGCAACAGCATATCCAACCCAAACTTGTTTCTCTCAGATTTGCAATTCGACTTGACAACCAGAAAGAGTCCAAATAAGAGAAAAGAAAAACGGTGTTTTATGTTTGCAAGTCCAAAAGAAGAGGTTAAATAATAAGACAGTCAGCCAGTGGATTTTCAATTTGAAAAACATAGGGATTAAACTTTTGGCAGTGATAGTAATTTTATTAGAATTGTTGAAGATACTCCCTAAAATGCTTAAAATTAATATTTTGAATATATCATCTCATGTTTCATAATCTTTAAAGAAAGTTTTGATGCTTTTTAAATAAAAAAAAAGAATTTATTTAAATAAATTTCGTTAAAAAATTTAAAAGAGGAAAAAGGATAAACTAGTTTTTTAATTTATTTATGTTCAATAATCTCATTAAATCTCAAACTATGTAGCGGATATGTGTAATTATTAAATTAATGCTTTAGATATTGAAGATTACCATAGTGATTCAAAATCAGAGAAATCTTTTTCAGTATCAAAATCAGGAATAATGTTTGCAAATTAAGAGGTGAGTTATTATCAAGAGTGTATAAATCAAATGCGAACTTCTTCGCTTTCACTTCCCCAATTCTTGAATTTCGAGAGTTCAACCAAATTAAATTCCAGTATTTATGCAACTGACCAGATATAGCCCTAACATGAGTAACAAACTATAGGTATTCATGAAAAGTAACAAGAATTTAGCACAAATTGCAATAGATCACCATTAAATTAATTAGAAAATTAGATCTCTCGAGGGCCATTAATTCGATATCTATCTTCAAGTATGAATTCTGACTCGGATGCCTCCCCTCCACCCAAATATCTCAATTAAAATAGGAAAATTGGGACTTAGTATAACTAAGCTATTGGGATCCCTAAATTTCAATAATAAGAAAGCGTAAAATCAAGTAGGAAATGCACTTAAATTAACATAAAGTAAAGTTAGACCAATGTTTTCGGGTTACAATCTGTATCTACAAGAGAAACTGAAAATAAATTCTTACTTTCAACTCATACTTTTTAAAATTTAATTTTTAAAATGCAGGTAATTGCCCCAAAGCGGGGCAAGATAAATCTTTTTCTCTTGATTTTTAAATAATTTAAAAGTCATAAAAACTTCAAAATCATTGATAATATTTGATTAATAGGTCATTAGTGATCTTTTTAAGGAGTATAAGCCACACAATATTATAGTATCTCTTGACATGTTCTAAAAGTAAAACAAAAAACTAATAATAAATGGTTCAATTTTAAATATAGTTTATAATTATTTCATATGAGATTCTCTTATACTCTAATGATTTTTTAAGTACAGGGTTACTTTATTTGTTAAGAATTCTCGAGTTCATTATAAACTTAATAGATCCTGTATGTTAATGATGCATAAAGTAACCCTCTACTTAAAAAAATCATTAAAGTATAACATAATCTCATATGAAATAATTATAAACTATATTTAAAATTGAACCATTCATTATTAGCTTTTTGTTTTACTTTTAGAACATGTCAAGAAAAACTATGATATTGTGTGGCTAATGATCCTTAAAAAGATCATTAGTGACTTATTAATTAACTATTATCAATGATTTTGAAGTTTTTATGACTTTTAAATTATTTAAAAATCAAGAGAAAAAGTTTTTATCTTGCCCCGCTCTGGGGGCATTACCTAAATTGCCATCAAAATACAAATTATTGTGGAATGTGTTTTTAAAAAATACTTGTCCTGATTAATACATACCTATTCTTATAAATGGCAATTATTTCATCAAACACAACAGATGGAGCAAGCCTAAACTTAGAAAGATTTGGTATGACAGCTAGAAATAGCGTATCTGCTGGGGTGACCCAAAGAAATCAACTTCAAACATCAAGGGTTACTTTATAATTATTATTAATGTGTAGAACATAAATCATATATTTCATAGCAATACTTAAACCTAATCAATATTGTTTTATAAATTTTAAGTTACTTCACTTTGAAATGCATAAGAGATATAAAAGAAGGTTAATCAAAGAGCACTAAAGCAAAATGCCCTAATTAAACTTCGAAAATATTCAGTATTTCAGCAAGATTTAAGAGTCTGGAATTGGAAGCTCCGACCAGGGAAAGTTTCTAAACTTGGAAGGGCTTGTTTGAAAGGTTAATATAAGATTATAAAGACAAGAAATTGTGAATGAATCTATAGATTATTAAAGTAAAACACGAATTGTAATAATTCAAAATGAGTGTTGAAATATAGAAGAATAATTATCATTTTATATATTTTACAGAATTTTAATAGCAAATAAATTATAAAAGTACAGTTATTTTTTTAAAAACAGGAATATATTTACAGTCAATATTCATGTCATTTAAATTATGGGCAATTTAAATGAATTAATATTTATTTCATTTGATTAATATAAATATCATTTGGGTTTAATAAATTAGAATGGTAAAGTTAAGATTATAATAAAGTTTAATAATAATGTGAGCATATTAAGAGAAATCATTATTTCATTTTAAATTTCTTTAAATTCCCTGATATTTAATAATATTTCATAAAAGGAAAAGTTTATTGCAGTAATATACCCCTTTTGTTAAAAAATAATTAAATATTTAATAAAATGCTAATAAAATTATTCAAAAATACTTTTGACATTTAATTGTGATTTATTTCTATACAAAAATTTGTATTAATGGGGCATAAAAAAGGTAAAATAATTTCGAGAGACTTTTAATAAGAAAATTTCACGTTTTATCTTTATATATATTTTGATTATTAATTGTTAGTAATTTCAACCATTCATATATATTGTTTATTTAATTTATAAGGGTTTTAGTACTCATCAGCAAGTTCAAATTACGTAAATATCTATTTTGTAATATCCCTTAAATGCTTACCTTTTCAAACATGCAGAAAGTAGGTGGAAAGAATTAACTCAAAACCATGGTCTACTAAGATGGTTTGTACCCCTCCTCATTTTCTTTGTTGACTTCCATCAGCCATTAGACCTCATTTAAGCAAAACACCACTGCAAGTGCCAAGGAATATCTCAACCCATTCTTTTACTATAGAAAGAAGAGAAATTAAGCATTGATTTATGTGTAAATTAGAGGTTTCGCATATTTTTAGAACGTGTTTAATTTTGATATATAAAGTTAGCAAAGTAACGTGATAACTGGCCAAACAAATAAAATAAATTCCCTAGTTGAGTTGTGGAACTTACCTCAACAGTTGACATAGCAGCTGCTAATAAAGCGAAAGTGATGTAAAATACTAAACTTCCTGCGACACGCCAATCAGTGGAGTTTATTGGGTCATTTGGCTATCCACTGCCACTCTCCCCGCCTAAACTTGGGATGTAATTTCCAAACTTCTTGTATTGGGCTCTACATATATATTATGTATTATTTTGAGCATTTTGTTGATTTTATAACAAAATTACTAAATATTGAGTAAAAATTAGCCAATATTAATTTAGAATCTACATGGTGATATTCTCAAGCAATCATAAGCTTCTTAAATTTCTTTGAATTTCTTTAAATTTGCTGGATCAGGGTTATTTGCTGGATTATACTTTTAATTTAGTTCTTAGTATGATTCATTAGTCTCATTAATTGAGGGATTTGTGCTATTTAAATTCAAGATTTCAAAGTAATTTGGTTCTCTCAAATTTATGTTTATACTTAATCTTCTAATTTACAATTTTGAGAATCATCAAAGATAAAAATAGCATTATAAAAAAGTTTATTAATTAGGTTCTCTACCTAAATTACAAAAATGCTATAAAAATGATATAATATCGCTTACTTTAAGTATAAAACGATACTTAAGCTAAGAAAGCTGCAACAAATACAGAAATACAAAGAACAGTCTTCATTTATTTGTTTGAAATTTTAAAGACACTAAAGTCTGAATTCAATATCTGAAAGAGGAAAAGATTTGTAAATATCTCCTTCATATTTATTCTTTTATTTAAATTTATATTAATAAATTAGTGAGCTTCAAAAGTGAATTATATTTCTTGATCAATATTTTATATAAAATTCTAGTAATCATTATACAACTATTACTGCAAATATGAGCATAATTTCCTTAATAATTTCTCATTATATTCTTTTATAGATAAACATAATGCACCTGCTTTATTTCCTATGTTTCAACATAATTTGCACAATTTCTAAGATTTTTGGAGTGGATGAGCACAAGAGAAAGATTTCAGTTATCAGACAAGTCATTGACAATTAGGAATATATCGAAAAATCACTCAGAGATATTTATAGGCAGATGGTTGGGGAGGAGTATCCAGATAAGACTTACATGAGAACTGAATAGAAAGAATATCATATATAAAAATTATATATAAGTTATAAATTATAATTTATTAGTAAATGAGATGTAAAGAATTTTGAGTCAATTTGTGAATTAGTTCAGTAACTTTATGTAACCAATTTCACTTTATAAATAAAATAGTGTTCGAAATATTGATCATAATAAATTTCTAAATATTTAAAATATCGCAAATGGCGTGAAGGAGAGACTACAAAACGCATGCAATTATTATTGAAGGGTAAAAATGAAATGGAAATGTCTAGACACTAAACGAAAATTACATGGGCTAAGAGAGCATGTGTAGGTGGCTGTATTCTGTATGTAATTTTCAAGAAAATTAGAGAAGGAATTCTTCCATCTGCATGAGTAGACTAAGGAATTAATTTTTAATGTTAATTAATTACATTTATTACTGAAATCAATCATTTAAATGCTTTGGAGATGAAATAATATTTGGTATAGTAATATAATTGCTTGAGAGTATTTTAGGAATTCACTTTGATAATTGAATGCTAGTAAAATATATAGACGTAATAAGTTTCATTTATAATTCTTCAAACTAGGAAGTGCCATAAATATATCAATAATTTATAAAAATATTAATTATCATGCTAACTATCGTAAATTAAGTAGTAAGAATATGAAATTTTATTAACTACCAAAAGCTATTAACGTTCTTAGCCAAATAGAATTTTTATATCATAAGAGGAATAATTTTAAAATTATAAAACTTTTTATAATCATTACTTCTTTAAAATATGCGGGAAAATGGTTTTTTATATATGCTTAAGATAAAATATTGAGGGCAACACTTAATAAAAAGATTGGAAATAAAATTATTCAAGCAGTATACTATTCAAAACCCCAAAACCCCTTAGTGAGGTTTATAAGTGCTTTGATTTGTAGGGTATAGTTGAGGTCTTATTGGGGTTAGTAGAGATAATGCGAGTTTTATATGAATTTAATGAATATTTAATGATCATTATTTTACTTAAATCATACGAATTTTATCTGCTTATCTTTGTGGTACCTCTTGAATCGAGGTCTCTGTAGTGGTTCATATATGTCTTCTAATGATTATCTAGGATAAGCTGGAGCTCTAACGATTATCATCTCTACAAGTTTCTTAATTTTATTGCAGACATCTTCCTGTTATATATGTTTATAAGCCAAACTTATTGACTGTTTCTCGTGCTTTGTTCCAAAGTAAGACATACTTTCCATATCGCACTCTAAGATTATTGAAGCAACTACCCATTCATCCCACTGAACTGAGCCATTAGTCCACTTCTCCCTGATTGGAAAGTATCCTGGTGTGCTAAGCACCTTAGCCAAAGTCACTATTTCTTATATTATCGCTCTATTGAAATCAATGAATACTATTTCTAATGGACAGAGATTTAACATAACATTTTCAGGCTTCAAATCTCTTTGCACATACCCAAGTTCATGAAGCTCTTATATACCCTTAATAATTTCTGACAGTATCTCATTAAATCATCTGGGTATCTATTTTTATAGAGATACTCTCTCAAAGTCATTTAAAACCTTTTTAGTCTTATTGCAACAAAACCATGCCCAAGTATAACTCCATCGAGTCTAAGTAAGTTCTTAAACTATTTTTTCTAAGCCTCTCTCAAGATTATGTATTCATTTGCAAATTCATTTTGATACTAGTCGTTTTTAATGAGATACTTGAAAGGATATACTTTGTAAGCATACTCATCAACCACTATAAGTTTAGCCTTATTGGGCAGGTCAAAATGCAAGTAATTTTCAATACAGCTGTCAATATTAAATGCATTCAATGTAGGTATATACATAGCTCTTTCTTAAAGACATGCTATAAGAGTACCATTTGCTGGCTGATTCATTAATTCAAATCGCTTCTGTCTCTTAAGCCTCTCCTCATTTTCTCTTTATGACTCAAGAGAGTTGATATTTCTTTTAACAGGTATAAGCTTTTAAGTTTCTTCATCTTTGATCAGGAATTCGCTTAAGTGGTTCTTTTGCATATGTGTCTTTACTTTGGCTGAGTGATTATAAGACTTCATGCATGTTGTGCACTAATACCTACCATCTACTTTATCATGCTTAAAGTATCTTAGCTTTACCAGAATGTATCTCTTTGATGTGCCTCTTCAAGCTAGACTCATCTGAGAAGAAATTTAAGCAGCCTTCACATTAATATGTTTTAGCTTTGTCTATCTGTTGCTGTTCCTTTTCTTCCTCAATCTTGAACTCTTAGCTCAACCTCCCTTTCTATATAGATTACTTCAGGTTTCTTGGAGGACCCAAAGTTTAGTTATGAATATCTTTCTCCAAGAGAAACTGCTTTACGATTTAAGTTAGCCGCCATGTTTAAATTCAAATTTAAATTTCTATTATTAAGCTCTAATAACCTCTCTGATTTTATAGTGACTCTGTATAGGAATTGATCCTACAGCAATAATGGTTGTTTTTGAGGTGTTAGAGATTATATTAATGTTAAGTTTATAACTATAAATTCTCTAATTTCATTCTTAATAATTTTGATTTTGCTATCAACCAAGTATAAAATTGGGTTGGTACTGGCACTAATTAGGTTTTGAACCATATTGGAACTTTTCCATTTAAACCTCATTAGTTTAAAACTAGGTACTAATTAAGTTTTGGTACTATTAAATTGGTGTCAATTAAATTTAAACGGATCTAGTAGGTACTAATTAAATTTGAACAAATTTAGTACTAATTTAATGGAACTAAATTGATAAAAATGGAGCTCCATCTCTGAAGTTTGTTACAGCTTTCTCCACGTATCCTTACCAGGTTGACCTCCTATAAGATGCCCATATATAATACTAAGATTTTTTAACAGTAGGATCCAGAACTCTATATATTAAAATTTGAAATTCAATAACTAGAGAAGGAGCAAGGATGGACTCTATAAGTACTGCAATGAAGAGGGCTGAAGCTTAAGAAATGATCTCAAGATTTAGAAGCAAGGAAGATCTCTATCGATACCTCACTCAGCATGGTAAGCATGTGACATATACTTAATCATATACTATAGTGGGTTTATTCCTTCCAACGATGGAAGGTACCAAAATTTCATTCTTAAAAGCTATACTCTGCGATGAGAAGAAAGCCTTCAAAAACAATGAAATAAAGTTGATAGATATACCAAACTACCCAGAGATTTCAGTCACTAATCTCTACGATGATGCGATGAAAGATGAAGAGTTGGAAGTTTATCTTCCTACCAAGAAACAACTCTCTAACAAGCTTCCAGAAAGGAGCTTCTTCTTTGGTGCTCTTGGCACTTTAAGAGAGAGTTACCTCAGAGAAATCATTGAAGAAGCTTTCAAGAGACGCTATTCAATTTCTCCTGAAGATTAAAAGAAGCAAGGATACTTATAAGCGAGACCTGGCTCGCAGTGCTTAAGAAGCATCCCTTCCTCTCTAGTAGTAAGCTTTGATTTATAACTCTTTATGGAAACCTGGAACTGGTATATTTTTAATGAAAGAACATGCAAAGGTTCACAGAGAGAGAAAGTCATAGACTGACTATTCATGAAGTGATCAAGAGACTTTATAAAGATGTTTAAAAACCAGATGAAATGAACATAGATGCAGGAGCTGGCACTAAGAGAAGAAATATGGGCCCAAGCTAGCCATAAGAAAAGGAGAAGAAAGAGAAGTCTAATCCTTTTCTGGGTTAATTTAATTTGTGAACATATTCATTCATTTAAATCTAATACTTATTTATAAACATTCATTCTTCCTTCTCTCGCACAAACTGTTGTCTTATCGATGCTCACTCTTTTGCAGCTACTCTGAATCAAATATACTGTATCTATAGGCAAGTCATGCATTAGGTGATACAGCAGCAGTTTCTTGTAGCGAGTCTTGATTTAACTCCAGTAGAATTTGATTCAATTAATCTGTGGGCTGTAAGGAACGTTGTAAACAGGAGTAATTTTTAACTATTCATATGATTTCTTAGACTCCTTAGTCTTATGAACTGAGAGGTTGTCAACAAACAGGATGATTTCTTAATCGTTGTATTTATCTCTCAGCTTATGTAGGAATTCTATGTACATCTCTCGCTTAATAGAGCGAGAATGAATAACATAACTTTCTAAGCCAGAGTCTTCACTAATACCTGCTTAAATTGCATGGGGTACAACCTTTACTTTCTAGTCGTAGACTTCTATAGTATCATACTTCTTATACCAAGACTTATTAATAAAAGTGTTGAAGGTGAATACAGCTTCATCAGCGTGTATGAACTTGATGTTATTAGTAATAGCCCTCTGCATTTAATCATATATATAGTTTAAATTATTACTATAAAATGCCATTGTAAAATCAATTACTCTCTTCACTCTGATCACAGTCATGAAAGTAATGCCATTTCTTCTATAAATATTGGCTATAGTCTAAGGAGAGATACGCATGTCAGGAAACTTGCGATGAAACATGACAGCTCGTTAGTCAAGAGGAAAGTGAGCCCAATACTTTAAAGTCTTAGAGTCACAGAGTTAGTCAATATGGGTCTGAGAGAACTTTTATTTTCTTACAGGATGTTTTCAAGAGCCTTAGGTATAATGCTAAACAGCTAATAAGCAATGATACCTAAAATTTGAGGCACTCTTGCGTAGGAGTCTTGATATGGCTGTATAATTCAGGACTGGTTTGACTTAGTCTATATTAATACTTGTACCATAGCTAAGCTTAAGCAGTAAATCTAAATATTACTCATCATAAATAGACCCTAAATTTCGCTAATTTCTATTTCTCATTTTGTAAATTGGCCTAATTTCTCTACTAACCCCAATAATACCTCAACTATACCCTACAAATCAAAGCACTTATAAACCTCACTAAGGGGTTTTGGGGTTTTGAATGACTAATAAACTTAATAAATTCCCTTAAAAATTATGGACTACAAATAAAATAAAAATTAGTGAGAAATTAACAGTATAGCGTTTGGCTTAAACTAAAGAAAATATGATTGAGTGAATTCTTAATATGTTATGTGATATTAAAGGTATAAATCTTATAAAAGTTTAACATGAAAATTATTCGCAATAGAGTTAAAATAAGTCATGACGTCTTTGTTTAAATAAAAGTAAAAAATATTATAGGTAATAAAAAACATGCATTTAATGAATTTATTAAAATAAAATGTTATTAAAAGAGAATAGAAGTCAAACGAACTTGAACAAGTCCTATAAGATGATGATCTACACCATTAAATCATCAATGTTGATTTTTTAATCATTCATCGTCTTAACATCTCTCGATGACAGAGCCATTTAGTACAGTGTTTCGCATCCCTAAATTGCAATTTTTAAGCCTTTAATAATTTCTTCAATCTGGATGAAGATGAACTGAGGGATGAGATTTCTCTAAAAGTCCAAAATCATATTTTTGCAACATTCGAGGTCATTTCTATTTAAGGCGTCCCAAAAGTCCTTGTGAGCCTTGATGACGTTTTACCTCTTTTAAATATATGTTTTAATATTTATAGAATACGATTGAAATGGGGAAATTTAAAAATAAAAATATAACTTTAATTATATAAATTATTAACTGCCACTACTTAGATAAGCTTCTCATAGTAATTTGATTTAGTACACTTTTAATTAAAAAATTTAATATTATAATAATTATGACCAATTTGTACTTATGCATTCTAAAGTTTTAGGGAATTAAGATTTTTGTAAGCTGATTGTACAAAAGTGAGATATATAACAAATTATCAAATTGATTCTTTAAATATTACTAATGGAGAAATCTCTCAAACTAAGAATAAATGCACCGCTGTCTCTATATATGAAACTAAAACTCCACTACATCCAGAGCATGTGCCTTCCATCTTGAACAAGAATGCTAATTTGAGGCTTAAATGTTATTTGATGTCAGAATGTTGACTATCTTTGCCATTGATAATTCTCCAATGTTTTCTGTATTACTTACCACGCCATCATTAGGGTTAGTCTTTCGTACTGTATGTTTCTCACATTTTCACTGCCTGGGTCTTTCCGGTCATTGCTGCATAATAGTAGATGTATTTCTATAGGTAGTTAGCAAGCAATGAAGAAGGGGATGTTTTGGATACTAGTAAGAGTAATGAGAGAACAAAGACGGTTGGTGACATTTAGACCCAGGCAGTGAAAAGGTGAGCAACATACAATACGAAAGACTAACCCTAATGTTGTCGCGGTAAGGAATACATATAACATTGGAGAATTAACAATGACAAAGATGTGTCAACTTTCAGACAAAAGTGTCAAAATTCTGACATCAAATAACATTTAAGCCTCAAATTAGCATTCTTGTTCAAGATGGAAGGCACATGCACTGGATGTAGTGTAGTTTTGGTTTCATATATAGAGACAGCGGTGCATTTATTCTTAGTTTGAGAGATTTCTCCATTAGTATTATTTAAAAAATCAATTTGATAATTTGTTATATATCTCACTTTTGTACATTCTGTTTTCTAAATTTTAATTCCCTATAATTTTAGAATGTACAAGTACAAATTGGTCATAGTTATTTTAATATTAAATTTTGTAATTAAAAGTGTACTAAATCAAATTACTATTAGAAGCTTATCTAATTAGTGGCAGTTAATAATATATAATTAAAGTTATATTTTTATTTTTGAATTTTCCCATTTCAATCGGATTCTATCAATATCACCCTGTTAAAATCTTATAGATACTCTTAATTTTATTTTCATTCTCTTATGTTTATTCAAGCCGACTATGTCTCTCATACAATGTTTCGAGAATATTTCTACTTTGTCCCGACACTTAAATAATTAAAAATTAGCATTATATTTACAGAAGCTTGGCCACTTTCACTCTATTAGTTAGCAGTAGTCTAGTCGAATAGGTCTTCTTGTATGTTTGCGTTTTGGTCCATCCAAAGATATGAATTTAATATGATTATCATTGCCAAAGTAATATTTTGGCATTTATATTTTAAATATTCAAAATATTATAAAATTTTAATTAAATTTATCAATAATTAACTTTCAAATCTTATTATCATCTTAATCTCACAATTGTTAAAGATGGAAATAAATCAAATTTTTTAACAAAATTAAAAACATAAAAATATAATAATTTTTTGATTTTAAGTAATAATTTAATTAAATACTTTAAATATTATTTTATTAGGTATAGTTAATTACTAGAAGATACAATCTTGAATATGGGATTATTTTTATGAAATTAATTATTAATTATTGAAAAAATAAATGTACTATTTTTGCTAAAATTATTTATATATTTTTTTAAAAATTGTATATTTTTTCAATAAAAATAATATAGATACGCCATCAGCACAAACAAAACCCCAAAACCTCTTAATTAAATGTTTCATTGAATTGATTTGTAGGGTAAAATTCCGGCCTTATTGGGTTAGTAGAAAAACGAAGGTTTTATGTGAATTTAATGAATATTTAATGAGTATTAGTGTACATAATTCTTTCAAATTTATCTGCTTATCTTTGTGATGCCTCTTGAATCTAGCACACTTTGGTTGTTCTAGTATATCATCTAAAGATTATCTAGGACATGCTGAAATTTTTACAATGACCCTTCTTAATTTCATTTCAGATTAAATCTTGCTTAATATGTTTAGAAACTATACTTTTTGATTATTTCTCATGTTTTGTTCCAAAGTATAACATACTTTCCATATCGCAATCTAAGATAATTGCAGCTGCCGCCTGAACATCCCATTACACAGAGGCATTTGTCCATTTCTCTCTTATTGGGAAGTATCCTTGAGTGTCTTGAACCTTGGCCTAAGTAAAACTTTTTCTTGACTTATTGCTCTGTTGAAATATATGACTACTACTTCTAAAGAGCAGATATTTTGCATTGCATTTTCTGGCTTTAAACTTTATGAGCACACCCAAGATCATGGACCTCTTTAACACACGTTGTCATTTCTGTGATTATCTCATTTAAATCGTCAGATTATATTTTATATTAAAAATTTCCAATTCTCATTTTACAATTTGACCTTATTTCTAATTTTGCAATTTAACCTAATTTCTCTACTAACCCCAATAAGACCCCAATCATACCTACAAATAAAATCACTAAATATTTAAAATTGGAGTTTTAGGGTTTTTCTTGGGTTAAGAAACGATTGTATAAATAAAAAAGTCTTGATTCTTAAACACTCCCTATTCTGAAATAAGGAGAAATGAATTTTTAAGAATCCAAGAATATTATGAGAAAATTTACAAATTCTGGCAATAGAAAGTGAAACTTCGCATAAGCTTCATCCATCTAAATATCCTTTTATTTAAAATAAAATAGCAAGAGTGTGAAGCAAAATCATTTAAGAAATATTAATTTACTTTTCTATTAAATTTTAAGGAGAAAATTATGATTTAATTTTTATGTTTTTATTTAAAAATAAACTTTTCAAAAGCATCAGCTTGTGAAAGATTTGCTTCTAGAAATTATTGACTATAATAGGGGGCTACCAAGACATTTGACTTCCATCTAATACAGATCGGCAATTTTCTAAATTCAAAATTTCTAAATTATATCTAATTTATATTTTTAGTGCAAAATTATGTATCAAAATATTATAAAAGAATTACGTTAGTATTGATACTACTATTACAATGTAAATTTTACGAATTAGATTGCTGATTTTTTAGCCAAAATATTGAAATTCTTAATGTTAGGTTATGCAAGAAAAATCCTATAATTTTTATAAAATATAAGACTTTACGATAAAAATGTTACTTTATTGATTTCATAATATTATACTTTAGGGAGATTGTCTAAATATTAGTTTTAGAAGAATGACCTCATTTCCAAGAAATAATATTTAATAAATTGCAACTAAGTTGAAAATAAAAATAGTATATCCAATTATAACAAATTTAGCAATTCTATGCATTTAAGCGCTTTCAATGACTAATAAACATAATAAATTCCCTTCAAGATTATGGACTACAAATGAAATAACAAATTTGAAAGATATTTCTAGTGATAAATTATTGTTCTTCAAGTTCAATTATGAACAGATTCTTTATCACAAATCATTTTAAACTCAGAAATCTCAAAAATATTCAACAGTGCATAAAATATCGATGTCTTGTCTATTAATAGTGAGAATAGGATTCATTTCGTTTTTTTATCACAAATACAATATAAGTAATTTTAAGTTTGATAAGGAAAGTGAGTATAGTGTTGAATTATATTTGGACATGGATTACTCTGAGAGTATGGTGTTTGGTTTAAAATAAAATAAAATAGGATAGAGTGAATTATAAATATGTTAAGTGATGTTAGAGGTGTAAATTTTATTAAAGTTTTAACATAATAATTATTCTCAATAAGTTTAGATAAAGCAAGTCATGACGTCTTTGTTTAAATAATAGTAAAAATATTATAGATAATAATTAACATATATTTAATAAATTAATAAGAGAGTTTAGAAGTCATACGTACTTGAACAAATCCTTCAATTTCATCATTTTATGAACTAACTCCAATATCTCTTCTAATTTCTCAGTCATCATTCCAACATCCTTTGATTCTTTTGCTTGGTAGTGTAAAACTCTAGATCCCTCAATTGCAATTTCAAATCCTTTGATAATTTCTTCGATCTGGATGAAGATGAACTGAAGGATGAGATTTTTCTTAAAGTCCAAAATGATATTTTTGCATCTTTCGAGGTCATTCATATTTAAGGCGTCCCATAATTGTTTATGTGTTTGGATGACGTTTTGTCTCTTTTAAATATATGCTTTAATATTGATAGAATACGATTGAAATGGGGAAATTCAAAAATAAAAATATAACTTTAATTATATATTATTAACTGCCACTAATTAGATAAGCTTCTAATAGTAATTTGATTAGTACACTTTTAATTACAAAATTTAATATTAAAATAATTATGACCAATTTGTACTTGTACATTCTAAAGTTTTAGGGAATTAAAATTATTTTAAGCTGATTGTACAAAAGTGAGATATACAACAAATAAAACCCCAAGATTAATTTTTAAGCAATCGTGAGTATGATAAATTAATGAATTAGACTTTTAAAAATTTAATAACTAGAAAAATGAAACCCCATTTGGAGAAATGCAAAAGTGGGTGGAAAGAGAAATTTAAAATATTAACGCAATCGATGTAATATCTATCCCAGTTTCAAGAAGCTATTCGTCCCATCCCTAATCAGGAAGATGTATCTCTGTCGTGAATGGTGGCAAGTGGCCAAACCTCCCTTATGGGGCTGTGACTTAGGGATCTCTGCAGGAGCCTTTATTTGTATGTGGGAGATGCACTGAGGAAACAATGCCAAGCCACCTCGGCCTTCTCGCAACCCTCAGAAGCGGCCATTACCACTTCCATATTGTTGTCAAAGGGAGGGATGAATTGCTTGGTCCTGATCTTGCCATAGTTTGAGACGATCTTGGCGATTCTGGCGTGGGTCTTCATCATAGGGTCTGGCACAGTAGCAGCGCTCCATTTTCTATAATCGAATTTAAGTTTTAAAGTTTTAATCTTAATTAATTAAAATAAGGCAGCTATTTAGACAATAATAAAACCCTTGATTTAATCTATTAAATGATCAAATTTTTAAACTTAAAAACCTCCCAGACTTTTTTGCCTTCAAGTTTTTTAGCGAATATTGAGCTAGTGGGGCGAACTTAAGGTCATTCGGTAGCCCTTTCAAAACTAGGAGGAATTTGAGTTCTCGGGGCACACAGCACATGCCCTGGCGGAGTTGCACTCGATTTACTTTTTCCCTATAATCAAATTATAAATATATATATTTAATTAATTAAATGATGATCCCCAATGGTAATTGGTAAAAAAAACTAACCCATAATCAGACCTCCTAGGGGCTCAGGTGGCGAGGGCGACCAAGGGTGAGGTGAAGACGCCGGTAATCGAACTCATGTCGACAATTGGGAGTTAGAAATCATAGACTCCTAGGGTGCCTAGAATGTCCTTCTTATTGAGTGGCTCAGGATGGCAAGCCTGTTTGAAAAAGCGTTCAGCTCTATCAGTTTTCCATCTCTAGCTAAGAGGAAATCTCTAAAGAATTCGTAATAGAGCGTGAAGAAATCCGTGAGAATGTAAGCGTCACTTGCCGAGGGGGCTATAATGTACATCTCCTGGAGGTCATTTTCAGCTGGCCTTTTGCTTAGCTTTTTTAGGATTTGTTTGTCATTAGGTTATTAGTTGAGTGACCGTTAGGGAATTACTAGTTGTGTTCTTAGGTTGTTTTATTTTCTATAATAATTCGTTGAGAAGTTCTGGAAACAGGCAGCCCACTGATGGGGAGTTAGGCGAGGAATTTGCACATTCTTGGCCTTTTCCCTCTGAGGGCGTCCGCTCCATTTGGTCTGTCGTGATTCGTAATGTCTCGTCTTTGGGGTTTCGCAATTGAGCCGTTGGGGTTGTATCCAATAGGTCGTCAGGGAGGCCCCACCTCCGACCTTGGTCGGGTCTTCATTATTAGGTACTGCTCCCCTTATTCTCATGGTCTCCTCTCTCGTCTCGTCAAGCAGTTTCTCAGATCGATATGTCGCTTCTCTGGGAAGGTAAGCTTGCGCACTGATAGTAGTAGCTCGATGCTGCTGTTGACCATCACTTGGTAGTGACTGGTCACGTTCCTGTCAAAGATGGCATCTACCATGTCTTGCATCTCCTTGTAGGATCTCAGACCAACAGACAGGTTGTCCATTAAGCATCTGAGTCTCGTCCCAAAGATGGCGGCGTCTTGAATGTGGTAGGGCTAGAGGGCGCACAGAGGATTGGTGGGAGGAGCTGGGGGTCAAACTTTACTAATGGCGACGATAGGAAGGGAATGATCTTGTGTGATACTATATTATTTAAGCTCATCATCTTTGTTTGGACTGGGGTGTATATATTATAATGATTAAGGTATAGCTGTTAGAATAAAATTTAATTAGACTTCGCTATTTAAAGTTGATAGCTTTTTGATTTGTTAAGACCCCCCCTATATATATATTAGTACTACTATAATTTTACATAAGGCTACCAACTATTCTATAATAATAAAAATACTAATTTAATTCAAATTCAACTTAATCCAAAAAATTACTCTTGGGGTTTTATCAAATTGATTCTTTAAATATTACTAATGGAGAAATCTCTCAAACTAAGAATAGATGCACCGCTGTCGCTGTATATGAAACCAAAACTCTACTACATCCAGTGCAAGTGCCTTCCATCTTGTGTAAGAATGCTATTTTGAGGCTTGAATGTTTTTTTATGTCAGAATGTTGACACTTTTTTCCGAATGTTGACACATCTTTGTCATTGTTAATTCTCCAATGTTCTCTGTATTCCTTACCGCGCCATCATTAGGGTCAGTCTTTCATACTGTATGTTGCTAACTTTTTCACTGCCTGGATCTTAATGTCACCAACCGTCTTTGTGACATTTAGATCCAGGCAGTGAAAAAGTTAGCAACATACAGTATGAAAGACTGACCCTAATGATGGCGCGGTAAGGAATACAGAGAACATTGGAGAATTAACAATGACAAAGATGTGTCAACATTCGGAAAAAAGTGTCAACATTCTGACATAAAAAAACATTCAAGCCTCAAAATAGCATTATTACACAAGATGGAAGGCACTTGCACTGGATGTAGTAGAGTTTTGGTTTCATATACAGCGACAGCGGTGCATCTATTCTTAGTTTGAGAGATTTCTCCATTAGTAATATTTAAAGAATCAATTTGATAATTTGTTGTATATCTCACTTCTGTACAATCAGCTAACAAAAATCTTAATTCCCTAAAACTTTAGAATGTACAAGTACAAATTGGTCATAATTATTTTTATTTTAAAATTTTGTAATTAAAAGTGTACTAAATCAAATTACTATTAGAAGCTTATCTAATTAGTGGCAGTTAATAATATACATAATTAAAGTTATATTTTTATTTTTTAATTTCCCCATTTCAATCGTATTCTATCAATATCACCCTGTTAAAATCTTATAGATACTCTTAATTTTATTTTATTTCTCGAGTAGTTATTCAAGCAGACTATGTCATTCCTACAATGCTTCGAGATCATATCTACCGTGTTCTTGTACTAAAATATTAAAAAATTAGCATCATATTTACTGAAGCTTGACCCCTTTCTGAGTATTAATCTGAAGTAGTCTAGTCGAATAGGTCTTCTTGTGTATTTGCGTTTTGTTCCACCATCCAAGATATGAATTTACTATGATTATTATTGCCAAAGTTATATTTTTGGCATTTTAAATTTTAAATATTCAAAATATTTAAAATCTTAAATAAATATGTCAATAATTAACTTCCAAATCTTATTAACATTTAAATCTCACTCTCATTAAGATAAAATAGAATCGAATTCACAAAAAATATGTTGAAATCTCTTAAAACAATTTTCTTTTGTGATTTATTAATTTAATAATTAATCATATATTTTTTACTAAAGAAAGATACTTAATTTAAATAATTAACTTTTATAAATATAAAATTGTGATAAATTAAATACAAATAATTGATAAACATTTATATTTTATCCTGAAGAGAAAAAAAATTATTGAAATACTTTTTCATTTAAGAATTCTGTAAATATTTTAATAAAATTATATGAATACACTTTGATAAACTTAAAGACTAATAGGTTATTTTTTATTCAAATTTTATTCTCATTATAAAACCGATTGTCTATAATAACTTTAATACAAGGTAAATAAAAAATAATTAGGATATTAACTTAATGAGTTGGATATTTATCTATATATTTATAAATATATTTTAATGTCAAAACCAACTAGTAACAATAAAGTCAACCGAGCTAAACTTGCAGATCCAGATTACAATGTAAATAAATCTTTGAATTTCTATAATTAACTTTGATTATTGATCGATATTATCAATAAAATCGTGTCAAATAGGGTGATGATTATGAAGTGGATGATAGGTTAAATAATGGGCCTGTAATGCAGAGATCTTGTACTGATGTACTTTGCTGTTTGATTTTCTTACTATTCTTTGGCGGATTTATCCTAATAGTTTTTAAGTAATTCTAATTATAAAAACTCTTTTATATCAGCTATAGCATTTAAAAATCCATTAATTCAATATAAACTTAAAGTTTATTGTAAAATAGCTGTGTATGCCTTCAAAAATGGAGATTCTAAAAAGCTATTTGCACCGTTAGATGCAGATGGAAATTTCTGTGGCTTGACTGAGGGGTACGAGGACTATAAACTTTTATATTTCCAAGATTTAACGGAAAGCAACTGGCTACCCTACTCGGTTTGTGTTAGTGAATGCCCATTGAAAGGAGATAAAATTGATTGCAAAACTACTAAAGAAGTACAGGATTGCAATGATTAAATATTCCAGTATAATTCTATTAATTGTAAGTAATTTAATTGGTTGCCGCATGACAATTTTATGGCATTTAATAATAAATTTCTGTAAATATACTTCTTTTCGAGGTTTGTATCTAGAATTGCAAAATATAAAATTACTAAATATTTTAGTTTCAATTATTTGACTTATATCATGATAAAACTTACAAATTTACTATATAGTGTTCAACAAGATATGCTTGCCAGATTACAACTCTCTTCCACAACAATTTCAAGATAGATACAATAATGTGATTGGGGATATCGGAATTGACGACTTGGCTTAATCAATTTAAGACGTGACTTATTCCTGGCCAGCTTTTGCAATTTGCTTCTTTTCTTGTATGATTGTCACGTAAGTAAAATACAAGCATTATAATTCAATTTTTTTACTTATAGGTTCATATACACTTTTCTATTGAGACACTTCGCTGAGATATTGTCATGGGTATCAATCATATTAGGATTCTTTGGAATAGTAGGGTTGGGATATTTAATCTATAAATATGGGCTGGATAAATATGAGTAAGTTTAAGACTTTAATAATATATAATATGTTAATATAGTGATCACAGCACCACTAAAGAATTTTTGAAAATAACTGCATATGTTGTTTGGGGTTTATCAGGCATTTACCTACTAATTGTTTTGTGTCTTTTCAATAATAAACTTATAAATTTAAATATTCAAGAGATCGTGGGAATATTTAAAGTTTATCAGGATAGCAGCTGCTGTGTTAAAAACTTCAGCAGTATTTGTGAGTAAAAATCTGCACACAATTGTTATTCCCTACCTCTCTCTGATATTCATGTTTTTCTTTACTACTCTATGGTTGGTCATAGCTTTGAATCTATTCAGTGCTGGTGAGATCTATTCTAAATTCATAAATTTATTGTGAACTTTTATAAAAATCCATAATTGAATCTTTTTTTTTTATTGCAGCAATAGTCAACAACTGGAGGCACCCAATATAAACATCTCGTCTGGTAATATATTTTAAACTATTTTACACAAATTGTACAATTATAGGAACGATACACTAAGATACTTCATAATATACGCAATTTTTGCATTTTTATGGATGTCAGCTTTAATTATAACCTGTACACAGTATATCTTAACTGTGACTGTCTGTATATGGTATTTCACTAGTAACTCAGATTAAAGAGGCAAAACAAGTTTAGGGTATTTTTTAATATAATTATTAATAAATTAACAACGTAAACTATAGCACTGGAATTAAATGGATTTTCAGATATAACTTTGGAAGTTTGGCTTTTGGTTCGTTTTTACTTGCTCTTATCTGGTTTATAATACTGGTGTTTGAATATTTACAGAAGAAATTGGATTAGGGGTCGAAGATAGCGGGGTCTCCAACTTGCTGTGCTAAATTTATCATTAATTTCTGTAGGTGCTGCTTGTAATTATGTAATTTATACATTCATTTTCAAATTATTTATAAATCACTTTAACATGATGTAGAGTTACATTAAATTTAAACTAAGAAATCTAAAAAACATACCTTACTTTGATATTTCTCACATTTTATGAATGCTGCCACAGATTTATAAAATTCCTGAACAAAAATGCATATGTTTAAATAGCACTACACGGTAAAAACTTCTGTTCTTCAGCAATTAATGGATTTATGTTAGTAATGAAAAATAAAGGCACTTTTTTCATTACTGAAGGTTTGGGTGGGATTTTTGTGTTTTTGGGGAAAGTTTTAATTAGTGTGGCGAATACACTAGTCGGGTATGCCATAATTACACATTATAAATTATTTCATATTATAAATTTTTGAATGTTCTATAATAAATTATATTAAATATTAAAAATTATTATAAATTGTTTAAACAATTATGATAAATAGTTTAGATAATTACACTGTGGCCAGAAATAAACAACAAAATAAATAGTCCATTAGCTCCACTAGCAATAATTTTACTGATTTCTTATGTGACTGCAAGCATATTTATGAGTATTTTCTCAGTGGCTTCAATCAGTATTTTGCAATGCTTTTTGACTGATGTTGAATTGGCTTAGAAAGATCACAAAAACGCTGGGAATTTAGAGGTACATAATATTTAATATTATAGAAGAATTTATTTTTATATGAGACTATTTATTTTAGTTATTTTTATTATTATTGCAATTGATATGTTATTTTTTATATTATTATTATTATTTTCAAAATTAGAGGTAGGTGGAGAGAGTAATATTGATGGAAAACATAGACCGAAGGAACTTGATGCTCTTGTAATAGCTATAAGAAAACAAAAATAATGATCAAAATTACTATTAAAACATTGCAAAATTGGATATATTTAAATTAGATTATATGAAATAAATATACATCAACAATATTTTAATCAGATTTCCTAATTGCTTTTTATTAACACATTAATGATTAGAACTCCAATAAAATATATGTAAAAATCTAAACATAAATTTTATTTTAAATATTTATAATTAAAAATTATCTTTAATTAAAATGAACAGCAAGAGATAAAGTTTATCAGATTACAACCATTAATATACCTATTCCTTTGAATAAGTGGAAAAACTACTATAACAACAATAGTAAAAAAATCGAATATAGTAAAATATTTTGAATTACAATAATAATCAGTAGAATATCAATAAGCCATCACTAAGACCAATTCCATAACAAGAAAAGCAATAAATTTACAATAATTAACAAAATGGAGTAGTTTAGCATAATAATGATAATAATCTATACTTATCTAATTTCTCACATGATAATATTGAATAATTGTGAAATTATATATAGATTGAAATTCCATTCAAAAAATAATGTTATAATTCATTTATATATACAGTTTTAGATTGCTATATATTTAATACAATAACTCTTCATTGTACTAATTTAAATCAGGGAGAAGTGGGAGTGATAACTATGGAGCAGATGATGCCTCATAGAAGTATACCGATTAGCAGCATTACTCTCAGAATTTCTAATAAAACAATTAAAATATTTACATTCAATAAGTGGAGAAATAGCAATACATACAGAACTCAGAAATCTTTGGAAGTGCTTAAAACATAAAGTAGAATGATGATTTTCAACATAAAAATGGTTTCCAAAATTAACAGATATAGTAATACAGTCATTGAAAGTTTTCAATATAAAGCAGCAATAAAGCCAGTGATAATGAAGATATTTCAAGCAATGAGGACAGTGCATGTGTGAATGACGATGAAGATGAACTTTTTATAGAGGACAGTAATTCTTAAATGTAATTACTGTAGAGACATTCAAAACTTGAAATATCACCGTCATCTCAGCATCTAAATGCCTCTTAAACTAAATCCATACAACTCAGAAACTAATACTATTAGAAATAATATTTAAATGATAAATTTACTCATTAATAATCGCAATAGAAGGACAAGTAACTATCATCAACTAAGGTTTAGGAGACATTATTTACACTTTCTGCAAGTTTCTAATAAGATGATATGAATTTAAGCGGGTAGTAACAATTAATGCCTGAGGTTTCAAGGTTTGAAGAGAGTCCTAACATATAAATCAATCAAAAATAATATAGGGGGAATTTACTTTTTCTAAATATATTTTATTGATTAAAGTACTTAAAATGCACCCTCATTCTTAAAATAAAATATATAATAGGCAGTCTGTGTAAAATACCTGCAAAATTAAGACAGCTTAATTTAAGCCAATAACTTCACATTCGACAATTTAATCAAACAAGAAAATGATAGTAAATACCATAATTTAAATGAAAATTACTAGCATTAATAAAATTAACATGTGTAAAATGAATTGTTTCAAAGAGATAAATAGACAACTAAGCATAATTTCAAAAATGGAGGATATGATAATAATCAACATTAATATTCAATTACATAAAAGCATATGTTTGGTAATAGCATTCCTTAAAACTAATAAAGTTCCTAAAATGACTTATATTTTAAGAACCATTTTCTTAATAATGATTTGTAGTTGCTGTAATCCTACAGTCATAGAGTATCTTTAAACCCTAATAATTAAGAATCTCCCTAATAAACATCAAAATACCAATAAAACATATTACTTAGTTAAAGTAAAGGTAGCAACATATCAAGTTAACGAGGGTCCACGATTTATGATAGATTGTATTTTGACAGTAAAAAACGCATTGCTTAATTGAAATTTAGTGAATTATATATCCAAGGTAGTGGTAAGTTCAAATAAAATCAAGTATTAAACTTATTATTATTATTAGATTTTGTGGGGTCCCCAAAAATAAATCAGAGATCAATAGAATTAGCGAATTCTTCTCAACGGAGATAGTCTTAAGATTTCAGCTAATCACCGTCGAGGAGATAAATCTTTGAAGAGCTTTATGAAGACTCAAAACAAAGAAAGTAGTAGCAAAGAATTTCATAAATTCTGGTAAGTACAAAAATTATGAAAATAGTAAATTTTAATATTTCTTCTCTTAATAAATTGAAGTGCTTAAATATCTCAATTAGAATTATAGAATGATAGAGAGAAAGAACTTCAGAAAGTTTAACATAAAATATCTGAGACTTCAGTTACTCTTCTAGAGACCAAGCATAAAACACTAATAATTGACACGTTATAATAATACAATGAAAACGGCTTAATAAAACAAGAAAAATTATTCAAGATATTGGTTTAAACAAATGTCATAGAGAATTTCATATTGATTATAAATGATTCTAATGATAAACTTATTAAAAGTTAATAACTTTAATTCTGTTAAATTTCTTTACCCATATTGAAACACCATTCTATTATGATTTTCATTTCTATCCATTTTAATATTATAAACTTCGACTCTAAAGAGCCAATGATATATCAAAATCAATCTTCAAAACAATAGATTGCCTACTCTATCCACCAGGTTTACAATAAGTACCTATAACTTTGCTTCAAGATTTCCTAGATTTAATTTCTTCTCATTCACTATAGAAACCAAAGAAATTGAAATATATTCGTAAATTATGCTAGAAATACCATAAATAATATGATATTACTGATTTAATCGAGGAGTTATTAAGAAAAATAGAGGAGTAGAAATTGGAGAGATAGGTTTTAGGCATTAACTACAATTATAGTCCGAGATCTAAGAAAAAACAAAAGTCATAAGTAATAATGAATAAAAATAAGAATACCATATCATAGCAGGCTTTTGGAAATACTCAATTACAATTAGTAAATGAATAAAATGATAATAAGATGAGTTAAAATTCAGCAAATAAGCACAAATTTAGACCTTAAATAAATCGGAATTCTCAAGAAATGGATCCAATTAACAAAATGCATAATATCATTAAAGAAACGAGAAAGAGCTAGGAAAAATCAAAATATTTTTATGATGATAGTGTAGTACCAGATGATGAAGATGATATCTCTCCTATAAAGAGCTAAACTGTATTTTTAATTTTTGGAATTTTACAGAAAATTAACCCTCTATAAGTGAATTAATTTAATATATTTAGTTTTTGTATTAAGGTTATTCTTATTTTACCAAAACCAGTCAGTGGTATAGAGTGGAAGGAAAACCTAAAAAAGCAAGTCTAGAAGCCAATCACAAAAAAGAAATTCTCCCACTAAAAATACTCAATAATCCCCCATTACCCTAAAACCCCTGCACCGATGTGATTTGCTCTTTGAAGAAGCAAAATTCAAACAAAAGAACATTAATAAGCATCAGCACAATAAATCTCAAAAAATACTGACACATCGAGAAAAATCACTTGAAAGGTAGAAATTAAAGGATTTTAGACTCAGTTAGGTCAGTTAAAACCTAGAAGAATAACTGAGAGAAATGAATGTCTCAGAGGAGGAATTTAATTAAATCATGTAGCAAAGTATGACAGTTAATCAGAACTTATTGTCGTAAAAGATATTGCCAGAGGAATATAGAGAAACTGTAAAATAATTGTAATAATCTAATTTTGATGAAGAGGACAGGAATAAATCTAGATTAAAAGAAAATAAAACAATAAATTAGAAATAATCAAATACTGTAAGGATTAAAAACATTAGAAATGATTAAAGTATTGTGGAGTAAATAATGATTTCAAAAATTTAAAAAGTTTAATTGTTTATAATTTTAAAATGCTGATGTATATCAAATTTTATATAATTTATAGAAATAATTCAAGAATGTTATAACGTTTATTTTTGTTTTAAATCATTTATTTTCGAGCAAAGAAATATACATATTTAAAGTTTCATTTTCTGTTTTATTAAAGGCTTCTCTAAATTAACTAATAAATATAACATATATAATGAAATAATTTTCCTTATGTTTTATTAAACCTTTTAATTTTTCATTGGTAATAATAAAAGTATCTAAGATAAGCATCTTAATAATTAAAGCTAAAGACAACCTCAAAGAGATATTAATTACTCAAATAATTAAGAAATTCGCAATAATAATAATATTAACTCCACTTAATCAGTTTTAATTGAGAAAAGAAGCATAGATTTACAAGCTTATCTGAATCAAAATATTAATAATATTTCTCCTTCCTCTAGCATGCAGTAAAGTATAATAGGTAAAGATGGTGCTCTTGAATACTAGTATTAGTATATATAATCAAGTAGAGCGTAAACTTAAACAAGCACCTTGCCATAGTATCATAAGATACTACTGGAAAATAATGTCAAAGACCAAGAACTCTAAAAATTTATATAAATAAAAAACATAGTAAATTCTAAGTATTTTACAATATAAAAATAAATATAGTTCTTTCTACAATGATAAACCCAAAAAAATATTTCTATTTTATAACTTATTTATTACTCTAATACATATTAGACATTAACCTAGATCACAACACAAAAGTGCAATTAAATGTTTTTGAAGGAGATGATTTAAATTAAATTTTGAGGAGATTCTAGGCTAGACACCAGCTTACAGATAAAAAGATTAGTGTGATTAAAGAAAAACTTGAGAAAATTGGCATTTACAAAAAAGTCATTTGATACAATGACATAATTTTAATTTAATATAAAAATCATAAATTTGATATTATTTATGCTTTTAACGTTTTTGAATATTAAAATTTAATAATTAATTAAACAGAAATTAGTTCTAATTTAATTAGGAAATGAAAAAAAATAAAGAGAATTTAATTATTGAAATAATTTTTAATATTTAGTAATTAATAATTTTGATAAAATGTCATAAAAAATAAATCATAGAGATTTTAACTTATGTTCTATTAATTTCAATATATTTTTTTTAAATTTTTTTTCCCACGGGGAGATAATTTTAAAAATATATTGGCTTAACGATTATTTTTAAAGTACATTCAAAAGGTAATTTAAAGAAATTAACTTCATAAATTTAAATATTTGCAATGTGTTAAAGTCTCTATAAATTTGTATATCAGACTTAATATTGATATGTAATATGTCTTAACTAGTTCATTTTTAATAAAAATTACTTATGATTTATCATAAATCTAAATTTTTGTAAAATTGACAAATTACTATATTTTGTGAATTTTCATCATGCATATCTATAATGATCTAAAAAGCATGCCACAGTGTAGAAACTCATGCCGAATAATCCATATTTAATGAGATTATTAGGAGCAGCTCCGATTTATCTCAAATTTGGGCCTGCACACACATAACCGAGAGTATATAGGAATCTAGTTACAAAGTAAAGGCCTGGAGAGTATTTTAATGCTTTTAAATGTGATTTAAATTCATATTTTTATAATTTATATAAAGCCTGAAAGAATGAGGGTTGGGAGGGGAAGTTTAATACCAGCTAGGAAGATAATTGTCATAAATAATGGGAGTTATTCTACATAGTTCATATGTACTCTGATTGCATTTAATAAACAATTGGAAAGTATTTATTAACAAGTTGAATAAGATAGAAGGTGATTGTTAAAGTCAAACCATTATTTATAAGTAAGTTGTTATGAATATACACCACTTATATCCCAATACCCCTTCAGTAGTAGAATTTAGTTTTAAATTGATAAAAAGTAAATATTAAGGCATAATTTATTTGGGTTTTAATAGTCTTTGATGATCTTTTTGAGTCTTTTATTCATAAACTGATAAGTTATCTACAAAAATAATGATCCAATAGTCAAACACTTATTTTTTTTATAGGAACTTTATGTATAGCTCAGTCTTTATAGAGCGAAGTGGATAACATAAGTCTCTAGGCAATTATCTTCAATAATTCCATCATGAATAGTATGAGTTTGAACATTAACCTTTAATCAGAGATTTCTATGTTGCTGTTTTACCCTTTTTACCAATATCTAGTATGAAGGTAAAAAACGTGATTGCTTCGTCAATAGACCGCATGAAGCTTATATAATGCACTTAAGACCTCTGCATTATCAAAATTATTAATTAGATTATCTTATAAAAGTGAACAGTAAATTCAATCACTCTCTTAATTAGAGATACTGTCTAGTATTATGTTCCATTCTAAATGTATATGTTCGCTAAATATTAAGTAAAAATAGTAGGCTTAGGAAATTGGTGATGAAACAATGGAAAAAGATAGCATGAGCTTAATACTTCAAAAACATATCATTAATAATATAATCATGAGGATGATGCAAAAATATTAAGGGTCTCTTTGATTAAGAATTAAGCCATCTTCTTAAATTCAATCCTAAGAGTAAGTTAGACCTAAAAATAGAAGGAGATTATTGAAGGAGACTTGCTATATAGTTTTTAGAAAAGATTTGAGTTGTTTTCTATAATTTTCAAAGCTAATAAATTAAAAAATATCATATCTATAAACTTAATGTCACAAACTGACTCTATTCCACGTACTTATCAATTAAATCATTACTTTCTAATAAACTATGCCTTAGTATCCTTTAATTTATAAACATCTCAATTAATCTACTAAAGGTGTTTTGGGGTTTTAACAGCCTGAGTCTGGATAGCCACCATTTATAATCTTGGTGTTATCAATTGCTTTTGCATGATCAATTTCAAATTAACTCATAAATTCCTATGTAAAAGTTCTTTTTCTACTTCTTCCAGTCACAATTATATTTATTATTAATTAAAAATATAACAAAGGGTCCATGTAACATACATTCCCCACAAATCAATGCCATTACTATGAGTACATAGGGAAACAGCTCATCATACCCATCTGCAGCGGTTAAGTCCAACATTTATATTTTAATTTAAGTTAGAAATAAAAGTCTATAGTTAAATATTTAAATAGCTTAGTAGAGAATGCAATTACGTGGATTTTGTAACAGCTCACAAAATTTAAAAATAGATTTATTTACTTGATTTCCTCATTATTTAACTTTTATAAAATATAAAACTTGAAAATTGATAAGTTTATGGTATATAGTACATATTTACAATTATATTATTTGTAAAATAAATATTTTCATAAATTTGGTATATTATTAAAATTCTTAACTTATAACTGAGAATATTTTAGTAATTCTCTGATGTCCTTTAATTTTTCATAAAAATCTTGAATATAAAAAATAGAAGCTTTTATAAAACTTCCAGATTGTGAAAAACATATCAATTAATTTATGAAATAAATCTATGTAAAAATTTTAATTATCAATTATAAATAAATTATAAAATTTTTCTAATGATATTTTTAGAGTTTAATTTAGATGTTTTTAAGAGAATTGATGAATTAAAAGAAATTAAGAAAATAATTACGTGTATAAAGCTTCTTCTATATCTTTATAGATTGTTCTTGTAACAAACTACATTTCAAAATCCCTCCTTAATTGCTTAATTAATTTCTTAAACTGGCAAAATTGACTGAAGCTATAAATTGTCATTATAACATCAAAGATGATAGTGTACTTTAGCATATGATTTCTCAATATATAGTATATTAGTTTATGTTATTTTTATCATGATTTTGTTTTAATCAAAGTTAATCTGGAATTATTTATGAGTAGACAGTATAACCAGCAAGAATTAGAAGTCCTAGTTTAGTGAATGACATTGGGATTCCTCCGAATTTTCTCATTTCTGGCCCACCTTTGACATAAAATTATCTTAAAAGTTATTAATTATTTATCTATTTGCCTGATATCAAAATTATCGTAATACTAGAAACTATTGTAAAAGATTTCTTAGCCTATTATGTTTATAATTATAGAGACATATCCCCAAGTGTAGAGGAGTCTCAAGACAAAGTATGTGACGCTTAAAAATAGAGTAATAAGTGGGGTCTTGAGGGATGCCAACAAAATAAGTGGTAAGATCACAGGGAGTTGCTCTACAAAGTTCATGTGCACTCTATAAGCATTTAATAAATAAATATACTGTCAAATCATTTACTCAATTTCAGTTTATTTTTCTTTTTTTTTTTAAGAGATTAATAACTCCTTTTTATCTTGGTTCATAATTTAATAAAAAATATTAAATAATTCAAATTCTAAAATATAGATTGTTGAAGTCATACCAATTTCTATAGGTAAGTTTTGAGGAGTAGAGTCCTGAACCGGTGTCTGGGTGTCCTGAATCCTGAGGCGCACTCTCATATATTCTAGTGTGAACTTCAAAGAATTGTCCCATCACTGGTTCAAATATTTTCTTCATAAAATACGTAAATTTTATCTAAAAAAATATGCATAATAACTAGCAAAGATTATGGTGAATATTTTCTTTCTCATTGAACCTTGATGGAAAGATGTGAAGAAGCACTCCATACAAATCAAAGACATCATTAAGAGGCAGTATGGAATGAGTTCTGGGTGGCTATCTGGTTGGACTACGTTAACTATAATTCCCATTTTTAGTTAGTTTTATTCACAAATTTATTTAAATTTATATATTTACATCTCCACGACATTGCTAATAATGTGTGTTCATAGATCAATATTCGAATATAATTTATTTACTATGATTTTTAGAAAATATTTACTCATTATGAAATAATTTGATAGAAATATAATAAATTGCTTAAATTTGAGAATCAGTGTTTTTTAAAATATAAAAATAGATTGAATTATTAAATTTCAAATTAGAATAGCAATGAGACCAGATTAAAGTTTAAATTTTTTTTTATTTTAAAATTATTAAAAGCAATTCTATTTCTATTTCCAAAAGTAAAATATTAATAGTTTTTTATTATAAATTTTTATATATTTTAAGTTTCAGAGTATACCCTCGCCTGGACAATGATTTCAAATAAAAGGACTCTCTTGACATCCAGCGAGTAACTGGCAATTTATATGGGAAGCGGCCTACTGGGAATAAAGTACAGGCTTATCTGTGGTGTTTATGCTTCATTATTGGACTTTTGATGGGAACCATCGCTTTCTTGATTGATATTACTGCTTCTGAGCTAGTAGCATTCATTAATTATAAATATATTTAATTTCATGTATTTTTTGTATACAAGTTATGATGAATTAATAATATAGAAAATAATAAAGACCAAGCATTATTATAAATGCAAAACAATAAATATTATGATTGAGATGGTGGGGAACAGAGAAAGTAGCAAGGTCAAGTAGTGTTGGATTAGGATGGCTAGTTTTAGTATTAATTAGTGCTGCTTTCATTGCAGTCGCATCATTCAATCATTGCATAATTCTATCATATTTTTTAGATTTATACTCTATTAGAGGATATATGATGCATTCATAAATTGTATTGATTGCTGTCTGTTTATGTGGCATCAGCTGCGATAGGATCAGGAGTTGCTGAAGCCATGGGTATCTTAAACGGAGTATCGTATCCAGACTACATTTGCCTCAAGACACTTGCAGTTAAGTCAATTGGAGTGGCTTTTGGGGTTGCTGGTGGACTTTGTGGGGGTAAAGAAGGCCCACTAGTGCATATTGGTAGTATTGTAGGCTATGCAAGTGCTTATCTCCCCATTCCTTTTACTAAATTTCTTAAGAAAAATTGATGATTTTCTTTAAAATATTAATAAATCAATAGACTTGTTTGATTATATCGTTTTATGAAATAAATTACTAAATACTTCAGAAATGACTTTGAGAAGAGAAAACTTATGGCGGTAGGTACTGCAGCAGGGGTAGCAGCAGCCTTTGGTGCCCCAATCGGTGGTTCTCTATTCGCCTATGAACTCTCAAAGCCCAACACATTTTGGAGTTTCTCACTAACTTGGAAAGTATTCTTCGCAAGCACAATCAGTACTTTCGTTCTTAGTGTGCTTAAGCAACTTTATGATAACAAATACCCTAAACTTATATTCATGATTAATTAAAAGAAAAATATAAGATAATAAGAATATTACAAATTAAACATATCTAATATTTTTAATTTTTAGAGGTAAACACACACAGTAAGAGTAGCTAGCTGTATACTTGGAAGTAGACTACGAATATGGAGATTAAAAGTACACTAAAAATAATTCTGGCATTCTGTAGGAGATATTAATGAAAGTTATTTGAAAGTTGGCAAAGTTGTTTTTTAATTATGTTTTCATTTTTTTACAAGTACTCTTATATATCTTAATTATATTCTTTTTGTCTTATACTTTTTTATTTATCATGATTGACGCTTTCGATAAAAATTTATCGTGTATTCTGCAACAATTAATTGAAGTTTATCTATGTATCCAGTGCAGAAATTGTGAAATTAGGAGCATCTCAGAAAGAAGTAACAATGGACAGTTTAGTCGCAGCACTTATTATAGGGGTTTCAGGGGGACTAATAGGCGCTTTCTTTATTCGCATTAACAATAAAATAAACTATTTCAGAAAGAGGTTTTTGAAGCAGAAGTGGATGAAAATTAGTGAAGCACTGTTTTTGGCTGTTTTGACGAGTTCAGTGTTCTATATTGCTGCTTATTTGCGGTACAATACTAGCACTGATCAGTAATATAATCTTATTTTATTATTAACCAGAGAAAAAATAGTATAAGGATATTTCATTTTTTAATAAATTAAAATATTATTGTATTATATAAAGGAATAAAATTAAATTAATTGATCCT
Source organism: Oxytricha trifallax (assembly GCA_000711775.1). Classification (NCBI taxonomy): domain Eukaryota; phylum Ciliophora; class Spirotrichea; order Sporadotrichida; family Oxytrichidae; genus Oxytricha; species Oxytricha trifallax. Next base: position 23,965 of record ARYC01000551.1, on the reverse strand, counting down.
AATGATGATACTAATTACTGTTAAGTTAATAAGGAAAATGTACCTTCAAGGTAATTCTTATGCAAAGATGGCACTTTCGATCGTTTAGCCACTTTATTGTTCGAAAACCAATCCAATACTATCAAAACGTTTATTCCTTTAATTCATAATTATTTATACTAAAGAAAATCAAAGATATTATTTATATTTGTGTTTATGAGTGATCAGAGAGAAATTTTATTGGAAAACGCTGCTATTTTCACAATTCTCTGGTTTATATTTCACTAATAATTATTAAATTCAAGTGTAATATATTTCTATGCATAACCTCAGGAGTAGCTGCACCCCTGGGCATATTTATCCCCTGCATTTTAATTGGATGTGGCCTGGGTCACATGTATTTTCACCTGCATTATAAAATATTCACCTTTGAAGAAGACAATCATATAAAAGCTGCTACTTTCGCTACTCTTGGTGCAACTGCAGTATATTATGATTATTATCTATATAAATTGTAATTTTTGTGCAGTTTTAGCTGGATCAACTAGAATGACATATTCATTGGCAGTAATTATGTTAGAGACTACCTCATCAGTTGACATATTTCTACCTATAATCTTCACTTTGTTTATCTCCTATGGCTCGGGTACACTGCTTATTAATAAATCCATATACTTGAGTGCACTTAGAAGCAAAAATATACCCTTGCTCACTAAGAATATACCCAAATAGAACAGAAACAAACTGGGGAAATCTTGTAAATATATATATTTTTATAAATATGTATATAATATATAAATATAAGTGTATTGAAGTAATTTATATCATAAAGCCTTGAAAAATTAAATAATTATCACCCTCAAATTTTATATATTATCGAATGCTATTTAATTAATATTTAATTTAAACTGGCAAAATAAGTGATGTCATCGCCAGCTCGGCACTTCAACTTCATAGTAAATATAAAGGAGGTAGTTTATCAATTGACTTCGACTAGATTCAACGGGTTTCCAGTCGTGAATGGAGTGGGTAGAGTAGTAGGTCTGATTGAGAGGGATGTCCTTGTCACTCTTATTCAAAAAGAAGCATGGTATGATCTTATAAATTATTTATAAAGTTTATAAAAATTTTCATTTAAATGGAATCCCTATAGTTAAAATAGAATTTGCAAAGTTTAGTTATGTTTATATATTCAGATTTATTGAATGTATGATCCAGAAGAGAGTATAACTAATGTGAGAGAGTCAAAGGTAGCTGATTTTGAAGGGAATTTATAGAAAAATAACTAAGATAAAAATTTAAGTACACTATAAAGCATAAATAACAATGTGGCTGATGATGACGATGAGCAATATTATTTTAAATTTCTATAAAGGAGCATATTGTAAAATTATTTGGCATAATCAATAATCCTCCTAAATCCTAGATATTTTATATAATTGAATATATGGAACTGGATAAGACTGATTAAGGTTAAGATTTATTAATGGTACATGACGAAGACCTGCTTTAAAGAATAAATCGCTCTGAGTATCAAGACAATACAGACTTCAATAAATTTCCCTTGTAAGAAGACAAAATTAAGTGGTGGGAGCTGAATTAGGATTTCAAATCTAATTAGAAAAATATTCATGACGTCCTTGACATCGCCAATGACAATTTCCATTTTTAATTAAATATAAAAACTTATTAAATTTTATATTTTAATTTAGAGAAAACTTTAGATTTAAGGCCTTATATGATCGATAGACCCTATACAGTATGTCTCCAAGATAAGTTCACAATTTAATTATATAATTTATATAATTTATCCTCATCTAATATATATAAATGTATATGTTTTTTTAATATGAGTTCACAAAAATTATGAATGTTTTTAAATTAATGCAGCTTCGTCAGTTAATCGTAATAAATGAGAGTAATGGTCATTTAGAGGGAATAATAACGAGACAGGACTTGTTCTAGTATATGAGTTTATGATATATTTATATTGTTGTAACTGATAAATAATGTTAGAAGCATTTCCCATTTTATTTCCTTAATAAAATTGTAATATTCAATTATTTAAAGTGTACTTTTTATAATGTTTCATGTGTTTAATGACAGCATTTTTTTATAGGTTAATTATAAGTCTTTTGTATATAATATTTAATAAAAAAATAATCAAAATAGAAATTATTGTTAGTTTAAAAAATGAATAATTCTCGAATATCAAAAAATGCAATCTTAATCGAAGATCTACAATATAATTAAAGTTAATTGCAATAAGAAAACAAATAAATATCTATGAAAGATGAACAATAAACTAATAAGCTGTTAAACTTGTAATAGTATGAGAATGTTAAATTAATAAAAAATGAATTTATAAATTAAATCAAATAATAATTATATATACCTATATAAACTGAACTTATATTTAATTATATAATTAATTCGCTTGATTCAAAGAAAAATGAAAGAGTGATATTTATATATTTGTACTTTATAATAACAGATTTAAGTAAAAGAAAACGTCTAATAAATTTCCAAAGAAAAGAAAGAAATAAATAATCTGTAGAAATATCGTAATTTAGAGCATCACTGGAAGAAATTTGCTTTAATTCTAATGCCTTTTAACTTTTTGTTAATTCTTGCATTGAATATAGTGGCATTGAATTCCCCTAGAAGGCAGATTGATGGAATAAATTTCCCAGAAATATTTCAAAGTATTTGCATATTAGTCATTGGAACATACTCTATTATTAAAAGCATTAAGACTGCAATTATTTAAATAATAGGAAATTTTATGATTTATATTACATAGTTTTTGACTGTGATAATTTTTTCATATTTAAATAACTCCAAAATTCTTTATCATAAAGTATAATTATCTATATTTAAATCATACTATTTTTAGCTTAATGCTTTTCTCTTGTATATTGTAAGCTTATAGTTAGATATTTTATATATCAATATTTAGATACTTCGCTTTTGGCATATAATACATCTATTAAGAAGTACTGCAAGAAATGCGTAATGTCATAACAATCAGAGAAACCACTTAAATGCTTTTAATGAGGCCTACTTATACTTTAATTTTAATATATTTTATCCAGGTTTATAATAATTAACAATGCTATTAAATAATCTCAAGAAGGATTAAATAAATTTTAATTTAATACTGAGGGGCAGTTAAAGATGTAATACATATAGAAATATCTAAAGATATTTGGGGCATTGACGCTCATAGCAAATGGCCTCTCACTCTATGCACTGCGTAGAGTAAAAATTATCAGAGCAATTGGTATAATAATGCTATTACTATATAATTGTAATTATTCTAATATTTCTTAATTTATTGTGAAATGTTTTGCATTATTATTTTTACATCAATTATTTTGTAAATAATGCCTATAAATTATGTTATAGTCTTCGAAACGAGTAATTCAAGGTGGTTTATAGAAGAGTAAATAGCTTTAAATTATCATTTAATGATTAAATTTCTCAATCATAAAGTAACTCTGATAATTATTTATAATTATTGTAATATATTTATCTCTATTAAAAATGAATTTAAAAAAAGACTTCATTGTTTTATTTTTATATAAATACAAATAAAAATATATATATAAAGATAAGGATGACAATGATTCTTTGAGAACAGATGATATATTTCTATCTAGCGAATAAATTAATAATGAGTAAAATAATATTGTTGAAAAGTCTCTTTAAATAAATAAAAAATGATATTATACAAAAAAAAGTATAACATTTATATCTGATGAAATATTAATAGAAAGTATTGTTGATTAAATAATTAAATATATTTTTTAAATAATACTAACTCGAATACTCTACAAAAAGATTCTAATAATTATCATAAATTTTTCAAATAATAATCCTAAAATGAGCAAGAAAAATAAATAAATGCTTTAATCATAGAAGAAACAATCGATTAATGATATTTATAATACTTTTTCATTTTCTCTTACTTTTAATGTTAATACAGTTTTTACATATCAAATTATATAATAACTCTTTAAATTCAATTTCATTAATTAGAATTCAAATGGATAATGCATATATTAGATTAAAAATTCTCCAACCCCAAAATTTTATAAATTAGTAATAAGGTGAGAATCTTACTGTCTAACATAAAATATTTGTACATTTAAAAAAATAGTATTTCATTTTTGTGAACATTTTATTTGTAAATTATTCGTGAAATGCATTTTTGTTAGAAAAAGCCATTGATTTAGATGTAATTATCAATAATATTTAAAATAATAGCATCACTTATTCATTAATAACTAAAATAATTTTGTATTCACTTTTTTCAGATCACTTTTCATACAAGATAATTCTTATTTTTTAAACAAACCATCATCTCTTAAATAAATACAGAAATACCTAGATTTTCATTATAAATCTTGATTATACCTTTTATACAAATACAATTATGATACGGATAAGATTATTATATTATAAATAATCAAAAATTTCAGAATAATCATAAATTTTGAATTTAAATTCAATTTTACTAAAAAAGTAAAAAATATAATTGACATAGCAAAATATGAGACATAATCTTCTTAGAATATCGAATTTGTAAATTATAAATTAATCTATCATTCTATAATCTAATGGAAATTATTTTATTTTCAGCGTTAATCAATTATCTTATTTATTTTTAATATAAAATTATCGAAAGATTTTATTAAAATAGTAAAATATCAATAAATACAAGAATTAAATTTTAATAATTTTATTATAAAAAGAAAAATTGTTTGTTTCATTTTCTCATTTTAATATAATTTTATTACAATATTTTTTTTTCTTCTCATTTTATTTATGACTATTGTTAAAATTAATTTATGAGAAATTAATATTATTTATAAAAATATGAATAAAAACAAGATATTTAAAGTTATTAATAGTCTTCAACTAATAATAGTTTCTCTTTTCATAATTTGAATGATTCATATACTTTTACTTATAACTAAAAACATTTTAATTTAATTATAATATTCTGGAAAATAATTAAAAAAATTAATTCATCTTAATAAATTTAAGATTATAATCAATCCAATTTTTCTTAATAGAGAAGTACAGATATTTTTAAATATCATATATAATTAAATAAAAAATATTAATAATAGTCTGAAATTAATTCAATTATTTTTAAATACAGTAATATTAATTTATTTTAATTAATTAGGAGATTTTGGAACAAACAGCAATATTCTTTCTAAATTTATTGACTCTTAGAGAATAAACTAAATTTATTTTAAATTGATATACTAATCAGCCTTAAAATAAATAATACAAGATAATGTTTTATAAAATTATAAATAAATATGAGATGTTATATTATTGTAACGTATTTGGTTAAATATATAACTTTCATGATAACTTGACTTAAATTTCAATCATCTTGAAATTCTAAATATTTTTAATTTAAAGCTCTATTTTGATAAACATTTGTAGTTTAAATTTTTAAATATCATGATATTTTGTATTGGTGTTCGAAATTATGCTAAGGATTTAATTTATACGAGGGCACCTTCGAAAAAAAGTTCATAATAAGTTAAGTCAAAATAATAAGGTAAATTTTTAAGTTTAAATAAATCTTTTTAAACATTGATTTTGATAATTGTATTATAGTTGGAATGATAAAAAAATTATACTCTTTTAAGGAATTTAGGGCATGATAATCTCTGAATTGATATTTTGCATAAAAAGTATTTGATTATAGTGATTTAAATTCTGGCAAAATCAATATGTCTAAAAGGATCTACAATATGATTTAACCTTTTTTTATTATGTTTTTGTTATCTTATAATGAGATTATAACTCGAAGATATTTTCTTAAGTTATTGCACATATTGATTATAATTTATTATTTTTAAATGTTTTATATTAGAGATAGCTTTTTACCACATTTTTGAATACTATTTAGTTTGAATCCAGAAATTCCTAGTTATCTTATCGTAAATTTATCCATTGTAGTTCCCATTATAAGAAATATATATTATTTTAATTAAGCTGTTTAAGTTTTTCTGTTGATTAATCAATTTTTGCTATTCATAATTGTTTTAATTTTTAGAATATTATAATTTATTAAAACTAAAATAGCTCTTGTTTAGAAACTTATTTCTGAAAATTTTCATAAAAATTAAAATTATTAGTTTTATCATGGTGTTTATAAATAACTAAACTAGGATTATAATAAACCTTGAATTTGAGCATATTTAATAAGTAAAATAAAATTAGCAAATTGAAGTACTAAATCGATTTTTTAAATATAAAAATCTATATAGGGTTCGGAAAGGCATTAGAAAAGTAATTTTTTTCTATATAAAATTTGCCATTTACATTAATCAATCATTTTATTTTCAAATAAGGATTAAAATGATATAAATGCATTACTTTAGGCATGTCAATATAAGCTCAGAATGATTAATTTTGCTGAGATATATTTCGGGGAATCTTAATCCCTAACAATATAATATCTTGAAATCATTGTCAATCTGAAAATTATTAATACCCAAAAATGAAATATTAAAATCAATATATTTCCATTACTTATTTAATTGAAACAATTATTTTTATAATCTTCTTGCTTTTCATATATTTTACCTTAATAGTCAAATCACAGTGGCATATAAATATAGATTATTATATTATTATATATGTCTCTTTATAAATTGTTGTCAAATAACTTCTTTTAAATTTTTCAAATAATTATAAATTTAAATGGGAGAATATTTTTTATAATAAAAAAAGTATCAATTAAATTTTAATATATTGTTAAACATATTGTTAATAAAACCTGGATAATAATTTGAGAGAGATGTATAGACTATGAAATATAATTTTAAATCGAAACTAAATTATTATTGAATTATATTATTAATGTTTGTACTACATTTAAATGAATTATCTCAATAAAATAGACATATAAAGTGTGAAATTTTTTAATTTTAGTTTCGCTATTTTCATTTCGACCAATAATAATAACATTTTTTTAAATTAATTTTTTTAATATTAATTTCTATTCTAACATAAGATATGGGATTATATCAAATTAATTCCTTAAATAAATTGTAATGAAAATTTCAATAAACTTATATAATTAAAGTAGACATATCAAATATTTCTATGTAAAAATCAAACTTATATATTTTATAAATATAAATTTATATCATAAAATTTCTTTATTTTATATATAATTCGATAGTTTATTTTTTCATAAATGACTTTAATCTAAGCAACAAAATGTATTTTTATTATAGAAAGCATTTAATAGAAACTTATAATTTTTATATTGTATTATTAAAAACTTTAATAATCATAATTTGAATTATATTAGTATATTTAAAACAGGGAGAAGAAGGCATTATAATTTTAAGATTTAAGTATCTCTACAAATGATAAGGTTGGGAGTAATTTACATAATCGAGAAATTTTCTATAAATTAAAAAATATTAATATTAATGAAGAGTTACATAGTCGACTAATAATGCTAATTCATTATATTATTATTGTGGGAATACATTTGATTTGGGAAAAATATTTATAATTAATAAATTAAATAATTAAACTCGTGGCAGTTAACTTTCTTGAAACCTGGACAATATGGTACTTGCTCGATAGAGAATTCAAAATTAGCTTGACTCTACTATTGTCGGTACCCCTCTATCGCATTCCCAGAGTGAGATAACTCGACTTTAATTTGGGCAAAAAATCAACTAAACAAATCACTAAAAATTAAAGTCGAGTTATCTCACTCTGGGAATGCGATAGAGGGGTACCGCCTATAGTAGAGTCAAGCTAATTTTGAATTCTCTATCGAGCAAGTACCATATTGTCCAGGTTTCAAGAAAGTTAACTGCCACGAGTTTAATTATTTAATTTATTAATTATAAATATTTTTCCCAAATCAAATGTATTCCTACAATAATAATTACTGAATTTTAATTTTTCTAACATTTTATTTTTTCCTCCTATAGCTTTAAGTAGGCTTTTATATATATTCATTTTCTAAATTTGATATTTCGGTAGGTGGATAATAATAAAATATAATAAATCCCCATTAGAAATCAATAAAACCTTGTATTGAGAAATTTATTATTTTAAAAAATATTTCCTTTTTATTTAGAGCTTTGAAATATATTTAATACATCAATACATTAAATTTATTAGAAATCAAATATGAATTTTTAGCTGTCATTTATTAAAATATCCCTTTATAATAAAATAATATATAATGGGTTTTAAACATTTTATTTTATACTAAATATTGATAATACATAATTCGTATGTAACTATATATAGCATCAGTAAACTCAAAAATTGTTGATATTTTATGTTTATTTAAGTTTTAATCCGCACTCAATTTATTTTTACTTTTTTCTCTTTTTATAACAATTACTTTAGAATTCCATTATTTATGACATAAGTATATGTGAATAGCAAGCAATATAATAGATAGATGATAAAATATTTGAATCAAGATATTAAAAAATATTCTTATATAGAGGAATTTAAATATTTACTTTATTCTATGAATATAAATTTAATGATTTATTCAAATTAATTATTATAAAGATAACAATCTTCAAGAGGATGTTATATTTCATTTTATTAATTAATTGATAGTTTATATTTTTTTGGATTCCTCAGCTCTTTTCAGAATTTTTGATGTTAGCCATTGCCAATACATTAACGATCAAGAAGAATACTAAGTCTGCTTTTATTTTATAATAAAAGTCTCTTTTCATATATTAATTTATATTTGTAAATATGCTCTCCAAGATTATTCCTTAGAGATTTCTAAGAAACCTGTCCAGGCCTCAAAATTAAAATAATTTTATTATTGTACATTTTTAAATTTCTGATACAATAGTAGATCAAGAAGTCGATTTTCAAACTGAAGATTCGGCACTTCTCACATATTATGTAAATTATTGAGAATCAAAATTATTTTTTAAAAATATTGAAATCTTTAATATAATTTTAGAATTAAAATATTGCGATGGATTTAGCATATCAACTAAAAATATGTTAAAAAATTCAGACCTTATAGCTAATAAAAATTTTTCTTTTGTCGCAGATTCGTTTAAATCTTAAGCTATACATGTAATTATTTAATATAAACTATGCAATTATTTAATATAAGCTTATAAAATAATTTTAAAAAATCATAAGATTTGATCATTTTTTACATCTAAAAAATTGTGAGAATGAGCTTGGAAATAATTATCAAAACTTATACCCTGCAAATATTGAAAAGATTAATAATTTTTTAATTTATTTATATCAAATACTTTTATTGATTAACTTTAAGATGAAATCAGAAAAAATGGAGCTGTAACAATCTATAAATAAATATTTAAGAAATTATTTTATTATGAAATTTAAGTATTTTGAGAATACTAAATAAAAATTATATAATTTAAAGGAAATTTTAATTTTAATTAAATTGTATAAATTTACAAGTAATTTAATAACAATAAAAACTTTAATGATATTCTCATAAAAGTTAACTGAGTATAACTTATTTTTAGCTCAAGCTCTCATTTAATAATTTGAATAGATTCGTTGAATGAATATTATAAATGAAATTTTATATGAATTTTTAAGAAAATAATGAATTTTTTCTCAATTTATAATATTATTTTAATTTTAAAATACTTGCATTGAAAATTTATTTGATCCTGAATTTAATATAATGGATTTTTCTAAAATTATTATTTTCTATAAATTAATATATAAGCAATTTTTAAAATCACCATCTTGCATCGAATAATAAAGTTGCGCTTTAAATCTTATCTTAATCTAATCTCCTCACATAAATATTAATATTTTATTTATTTAATTCACGACTAACCTCCTGAGTATTACAAATACTTTAATAAAATGTAATTTTTTAATTAATACTATATATTTCAACTATTTCATTAATTTATTCAATAGCAATCAGATTATATATTTAATTTATTATAAGAAATTTATGTATATATATTCTAATTTAAAGTAAGATCTAAACTAAAACTAAACATTATAAAATTTTCAATCATCTTAGGATTTAGAGATTATAAAATAATAGTATCGCAATGTGATAGATTTATATAAATTATATATAGTTTTTTAAGGGATTTATAAATAAAAATTATAGATCAATATTTCAAGCAAGAATCATCTAAAAAATAATCTCAGAAAAATAGAATTCCTAAGCCTATGTTTGGATTCACTAAATTCTATAAAAAGTAGATTGAATTGAATAAAGAAAGGCTCGATGTTATTGTCAAGGTTGTCCTAAGAAAAATTATAATAAATTAATAAAAATACTTTAATATTATAGTATTTATTATTTATTGTAGGAAGTAAACTTAACAAATTATTTTAAATTTTTCTTTTTTAATAATAAATTATAAATCCCGAATTAAATTTTTACTATCTCTCCTAATTCAAAATGACATCTGGATTTTTCAAGAGATAGGAAAATAAAGAAATGTATTTACATTTTCTTGACATTTTTATCCAAGACCATCTTTTTAATAAGAATATTATTATAGAATAAAGTGTTAATAAAATTTTCAATATAATTTAAATAAACATTTCAAAGGTTATTATTTTTTGAAAAAAAAGTTTTTTTTTTAAAGATATAATTTTGTCCAAAAAACCAATAAATATTTAAATTACTATAATTACAAATTATTGGCAGTTAAGTTTGATAAATTGAGAATTAATCAAAAATTAATAAACTTAACTAAAGGTTGCTCCTATATTTAATTTAATAATAAAAAAAACAAACTTTATAATTAAAAAATAATAAATATATACTCGTACTGTAAAATATATAATACAGCTTAAAAATGTGTCCAGACTATTTTTTGTATACTTACTAAATTTTTCTATCTTCATTGATTGTTATCATCTTAATTTAACTTAATTTCTATAGTTTCTAAGATAAACAATATTTTTTTGGCAATATTCAATGAAACATAATTAATTTTAATTAATTAAATCTGTTCAAAGATAAACCTTAAAATTAAGACGAGAGTGAGGATCTATCAGATAGCGTGAATATTTATCTTATAAAAATTACACTATAATTCTAGCTATATTTTGAGATTATATTATTGTGAAAAACGAAATGCAATTCGTACTAGGCAGTCTTTTTTATTCTCGAAAAATGTCAGATCTAGACCTATTTAATATATTTATATTATTTTAATTTTAACCTACCAAAATTTGATAATTTACAATCTAAGGATATATTCGAGTAAATTATTTTATATAAGAAGTTAATGGAAGGTCTGGGCTAATCGAAAAATGATTTAAATTGATCTTAAAATATCACTATGCTTTTATTTTTAGCGTATCAATTAAATTTTTAATTATTATTTCTGAAATACTTTATTAGAATGTGTTTTAAGTGGAAGTTCTCTGCTTGAAATATCTGAGAAAATAATGTCCACTCCACCATAGTTTTTCAAAAAGTATAATCAAAATAAAAAAACTCATGGATTGCGGATGGGAAACAACTAAATCTACAAATATATAGAGGAGACAAAAATCTTACTTTTATAGTATTGCTGAGAACATGGACATTATTTTTTTTATTATAGTTTTTTCACTTGATTAATAATTAACTCATTTCTCTCCAAATTTAAATGCCACTATAAAAATTAAACATATATCTCCTAGATAATGGGCAGAATTTAAAAAAAGAAATACATTATATAAAGATAAAAAAGTGAGTTAAACTAGTAGAGGATCAGATAATTAGACTTGTTAGATTCAATTGTTTGATTTTTATTTAGTAAGTTAAATTAGTGAATCATAGTTTTAACTTAAGTTTTATATTTTTATCTCAAAAATATTAGAAAACAATAGAAATTGCAAATGAACATATTTTTATCATAGTTATTGAAAATATAGCTACTTTGGCAAAGACATATAGAAAATAAGCGAAATTTAACAAAAACTTTAACTGCTCAACAAAGAGAATAATATAAAATAAACTTTTAATATTTTAAAATTAATTCGTGCTAAATATTGCCTTATTTTAATTCAACAATTTTTTTAAATAATTAACTTCTTATTTCATTTTTATGATATGATTAAATTAATTCGTGAAATTCTAATTACTCAATTCGACTGTCTATTTTTAAACTTAAATAAAAATTTTTAAAAATAACAATATAGTATTTGTCTATATTTCTACTCACAGAATAGTTTATTAAGAATAATTAGATTAAAAGCATTTATAGCCTTATATCACCACTATTCAGATAAGCTATACTAAGGAAATGACTTTTTAATTATACAAGAATTAATGATTAATTTTTTTAAAGTTAAAATATACTTTTATATAATTTTTATGATAAATTACAGCATTATAATTATTTTTTTGTTGAGAGACTTGATTCTAATAAAATAATTGAAAGATGAAGGTAAGAGGGTAATTATTGGCGTCGAATATCTTAAAGGTCTACTATAACTTGAGTGAATCTATTTTAATTCATATTTTTTTATTTATTTATTTTTATATTAATCTCAAAATGGCTAAACTATTTCATTATTTCTTACCTTTATAAAGTTGAAACCTCCTTATATTGCAGGAATACATTTGAATTTGGAAAATTAAATATAAATCAAAATCGTGTCAGTTAAAGCTGGCCAATTTAAATGATCTTAGGCTCATTCGATAGAGAATTCAAAATTAGCTGGACTTTGTTATTGGCAGTACCAATTTATTGCATCCCTGGAGAGAGATAACTTCACTTTAATTAAACACCTCTAAATTTATTAAATTATACTCTCACATTATAGTGAAGTTATCTCTCTCCAGGGATGCAATAAATTAGTACTGCCAATAACAAAGTCCAGCTAATTTTGAATTCTCTATCGAATGAGCCCAAGATCGTTTAAATTGGCCAACTTTAACTGCCACGATTTTGATTTATATTTAATTTAATTATAATTAATTTTCCAAATTCAAATGTATTCCTACAATATCAACTTTAAATATTTTAAAAATAACCTCTTTTTAATATTGGGGAATATTATGATTTTTACTTCTAAAATTTTAAATGAAATTAATGTGTAATTTTTTAATGGAAAAAAACATCATCAATTGATTTTATTTAAAAAAAATAAAAGCAATCATAAAATTTATATTTAACTTTTGTATGAAAATTTTAGGCAAAATTAAAGTCTAAAGATAAAAACATGTACCTACCTTAATTTAAATGTTTATATTTTAATTAAGGTTTGATTTTCAAAGTAAAATTAATAAAATTAATAAAAAAAATAAAAAATATTTAATTGTACTTATTTGAATAAATAAGATTATAAAATTTGGCATATATTTTTAAATTTTAAAATAAAAGCAAATATTAATATTCCATGATTAATTATTCTATTTTCCTCAATAATATTAAAAATTAAAAATCAATAATTAAAATTAATTTACTTTTTATATAGTTCAGCACTTTAAACATTAAAGAAATTAATAAGATAATATCGTAATTTAAAGTTATATAATTTTATTTGAAATCACTAATATTAAGCATTTCTTTAATTTCTTTAAGTTTTGGATGTTAAATTCAAAAATAATATAATACTGAAATATAAATATTTAAAATGGTTTAATAAAATATAAATATAATACAACTCTAATATCTTGAATGAAGGAATTTTACTGATTTTATTTAATAATATTTTATATGATTTCAAAAAATTGTTTTTTTTTTATAATGTTACATTCTCATTTTAGATTTAAGGTTAGATAAATGATTTAATTTAATTTCATCTTTTTTTTAAGGATTTTATTAGAAAATTTATGTTCTATAAATTCTTAAAAAATAATTTGATTTTATATTAATTCAAATAAAATAACATCACATTAATTAAAATTAATATTTAATAAGGAATTGACAAATTTTTTTATTTATCTTCGGTTAAATCATTTAAATTTATAAATCATAATTTTTAAAATAAAGAATAAGCAAATTTAATAATTAAATATATAGGATAGTAAAAAAACAATACTCTAATATTAGTATTATTATATATAATTTGGCATTAAAACAATTATAATTTGCTTTAATGAAATAGAAATTGAAAAATTAATTTCACGATACTAAGAATCTCTTTATATTTTTAAACTTTATTTAAATATTTATTTTTAAATAAATCACTTAATTATATAAGAAGTCAAGTGAAGAATTCAGCTCATTAAGCTCTAAAAATCAAAAAATATTATTAATATAAATAAAATAAATATATATTTTCATTTTAAATAATTTAGGTTTAAATTTTAATTATTTTAATCGTACTAGCAAGTATTCATTAGCAGAGAGTTTTAAACATTAAGATGTCAGTAGCATGGATAAATTTTCAGTATCAAATAGCTTAAAATCTAGTTCATAATAAATATTTTCAATTAATATAAAGAATATGGTTATTATAAGATTACGCTCTTCATATCTATTAAATAAGACTAATTACTTTCACTTTTTTATATTAATTCAGTGTTTTTTTTTAGTTAAGCCTTTTTTTTTTACTATTATTAAGATTAATTATTCTTTTATGGCATTATTTATTGACTTTTGTTAATTCAATGCAAAAGGTTTTAATTAATCAAGTGAATTTACACTAAATTGTAATTTTTTCCCTATAATAGTAAATTTAATTAGAACCATTCAGAATTAGGTATATGACATAATTAAATTAATATATATATATATATAATATAATCAATACTATATATTATAATAAATAACTTCATCTTAATAAAGTAGCATAAATTAAACAAATTAAAATAGTTGTTTTAATTAGATAATATTATAAGTAAATAATTAAATTTAACTTTAAATATTTTATTATATTATAGAAAAAAATTTAAATTAATAAATTTTAATTTATAAAATAAAAAGCATTTTATAATCCCATATTTTTGCAAGAAATTTGAAAATATAAAGATTTTAAAATAAAATTGTATAATAATATAGAAATATTTTATTTAAATGAATTAAATATTTGAAATTTAAAATTAGTAATTTTGTAAAGTCTTTTTATAAAAAATTTAAATGACTCAGTTTTTTTTAGGTTAGAGTAATTTCTTATAATTTCTAATTAAATTATTCCAATATTTTTCTTAAAAAAATAGCATGTAAAGCAGCTCTAAAAGAAGCCTACTTAGTTCATTAACTTCTGTTAAGGACATTTTTATATATAAAAAATATAAAGTTGTGGATTTATCATTAGTTAATGAATTTATTGAATGGGAAAGTTTTAACTTTAATTATTTTATTTTTCTAAAATTGTTGAAAAAATCTTGATATAGTTAAATTAATTAAAAATAAATAATTGATTAGTTCTTTAATTGAATATTTTTTTAAGTATGGAACATTTTTATTTAAAAATTGTTATGAATGTATTTAATATGTAAATATGATTTTTTTGTTCTAATAAATTTTTTCAGAGTTTTTCAGAGTAACTCATTACAAATAACGCTATAATAAATATCTCCTAACGCTTTTTTGAATAGATAATAATATTTACGATTTCATAATCTAACCTAAATTACTCATTTATTTAATTTTAATTACTTAAGAACATTTCTAACATTTCTATATCGTAATATATAATTGTCCATAATATTTATTCAATTTTACTTATTTATTTCCTCTAAAATCAAAATAAATTATCTCTGAATGTAATATATTTTAATTAAAAGACATGTTTAGCAATAAGAGTAAAACCAGCAGTAATGAAACTTCAAATAAAAACAGCAGTTCAATTTAAGACTTAGCTAAAATAGATTATTTTGGGTGAAATTATTTAGTAAATCAACTTTGTACATTTCTTTTTAATTATATTAATTTATTTATATTTTTAGGTACTCTACCGCATTTAAGCTATTTTGCGGTAGAGTACCTTAATTATATTAATTATTAAAATATTTAATTTTAAATGCAATGGATAAATATGAAATGTAGTTTTTATCAAAAGTAATATAGAAATGAATTTTAAATAAAAGTGAGGAATAATTTAAAAATTTTGCTATATCAAGCAACAAGACTTAACAATATGAGATTTTATATCTTTTTAATTTTAATAATTTATAATTTATAAATATAATCTTAATATATATATTACTTTTGATAAAAACTACATTTCATATTTATCCATTGCATTTAAAATTAAATATTTTAATAATTAATATAATTAAGGTACTCTACCGCAAAACAGCTTAAATGCGGTAGAGTACCTAAAAATATAAATAAATTAATATAATTAAAAAGAAATGTACAAAGTTGATTTACTAAATAATTTCACCCAAAATAATCTATTTTAGCTAACTCACAATAAAATAAATATAATTAATGAAATGA
The DNA here is from genome assembly GCA_000711775.1 of Oxytricha trifallax. Taxonomy (NCBI): domain Eukaryota; phylum Ciliophora; class Spirotrichea; order Sporadotrichida; family Oxytrichidae; genus Oxytricha; species Oxytricha trifallax. Next base: position 7,595 of record ARYC01000551.1, on the reverse strand, counting down.
TCAAAATAATCGAAGAAGCAGCGAATTTCAATAAATATCTAAAGTAGTAGACATTTCCCAGAATGAAAAATTCAAAAATAAATATAATAACTTGGTAAATAACTAAAATTTGGGCTATGCAAATCTTACTAAACTATGTAAATTTTAAAATTCAGAACATAAAGTTATATAGAAATTAATCTCAATTTATTAAACATAGTATTATGATATAATTAAAAATAAATGATGATATTTCTTTGAGTTTAGTTCTAACAACCTGAGTGAAATGAGTAGTTTTCACGAAAAAGATTTGGCATCCAGTATAACTTTCAATTCAAGTGTGCTTAATTACAGAACGTCCTCTCAGAGTAGCAATGCTTTTATTAACCTATACGGCAAGTAAAATATTATTGAATATTTTTTATTTTAATTAACAATTAACTCATATAAATACTTTTTTAGATAAAAATTGTATTATATATTTGGCAACTCTTCTGGAACAGGAAGTAGGTCTGGATCAGGGACGAATTCTAAATATATAAGCGGGACCTTGGGATCTTCAACTAGGATTAATATTAAGTAAAAGTTGCTTTAAAAATTATAAAATAATATATTGAGTCCTTATCTTAAAGTATAACATTTTCTAATATGTGTTGAATATATTATTTTTTTAAATTTAAAGTCAGCAGTTAAATTACCAATCTTTAGCGCAGTTCATCTTAATAATGTTCAAATTATTTATTATTTTAAATAAAATTTTTATTTTGATAGAAATTTTAAGCATTGAAATAAATTTGTAATTTTTATAATGACTTGGAACAAGACTTAAAAGAAGAAAAAATTAATTTTATGGAATAAGTGCCCAGTCTGCCATCAGATTCTTCCTCACAGTCAAAAACCTTTCTCTCCAATATTTAATATTTAAGTGTATTATTTAAAAGCAGAATGGGGTAAGTCTTATTAGGGAATCATTAGGACTTTGATAATTAGCAAAATGAAAAACATTATTTAGTGACATTTAAATTTAGAATGAAAAATATTTAAATCCACTCTAGCAATTTTTTAGCTTTTAAATTTTGATTATAAAACATCTCCAATAAGTTTTTTTTTCAATAATCACAATTTGCAACTTTAAGACTGTAAATTACTTGCTATATTTTCCACTTTCTGACCTGAATTGAGATTTCATCGAAAAAATTTCTTAATATAGGCCTCTTTTTACGGTTAATCGCTAATATTTATAAAAGCAAATTGTTTTACTAATAGACTAATTCAATATTTCTTTTATTTTAAAGCGGCAAGATTTTGCAAAACCTTAGCAGTCGTATCGTTTCAACTTCCTTTTCATATGATTAGTTTCAAAATGATTTTGCAATTTAAAATATTTTAATTATAGTTGCAAAGAGAAAAAGAATTCGATAGTTTGCTTAAAATAAATTTTAAAATCTTATCTTTGCTTGATATTAAATTTGAAAGAACTCACAAAAAGTATATAAATCAAACTGATGTTAGATTATATCATTAATGATTTAAACTCCAAAGACCTTCATTTCTAAGAATTCATGATGATTTTTAGAGAAGAAATTAATGTGGTCTCTAGCTAATTCAATTTTCCATTTTTTTAGATCTATAAGATAAAATAATTTATCCTTAGGGAATATCGTAAGTAAGCATGCGTCTTAAAAACAGAAAAAAAATTAATATTCTACAAAGCGATATGTGATTTCGATAGTTATTATAATTTTAGGAGTCGGTGTAAAAATTATGTCATTTTTTATATGTATGAGCAATAATCAATAAATTAAAGTGTGAAACATTTTACCTAAAAGGTGTATATTTCGATATAGTAAGATTGAGAATAAGTCAATATAAATGACAACAATAATTCCAAAGAGAAAATATTACATAATTTAACCTATCAATAATAGGTATTTCAAAAAGGTCCGAATTATAAAACAAATTAAAATTCTTATAATTCAAATATTTTAAAAATCTATCGAAAAAGTCCTAAATTGTTATTCTTTAATTTTTATTCTAATCCTAAAGTTATCTTAAAAACCACAATGAAAATTAAACATAAAAATAAACATTATTAAAGAATTTTTGTGTGTATTTAGTCAAGTAAATCCTCTACAGATACTTACATTCATTTTATAAATTTTATTACTTGAAACTTTTATATTTAATTTATAAAAAACTAAATAATAGCTGTATAATTTTAATTGTTTTAGTATAATGTCAAAATTTTATATAACGCGTTATTTTTTAGCTTTCCTTTTTATCTTTTATATACAAAGAGGATTAATTCAATAAAAAGATGAATATTCTTTGTAAAAAAAATATATAATATTTTTTTATATAGTTTTCCTTAAGTAATATAACATGATGCAAGAGAAATATATATAATTATAATCATTTAATATTAAATAAATATACTAAATTTTGAAATTATAAAATTTGCTATAAAATTGCTTAATAAAATATTTAACGAAAAAGATTCTTTTATTAAATATGATTTAATATCAAAATATCGAATAAATTAATTGGAAAACAATTTTTTTAATCAATCTCTAAAATAAGTTATTATATTTATTAAACTTTTAGAATATGAAATAAATTTATTATAAATAATTTTACAGAAAATTATGAAGTTTACTAACCGGCAAATATAAATGAAATTTGCAAGATTCCTTTAAATTGTAATATATAGGTATTTGAATTAATGATTTATCTATGATAACTATAAATTATCCTTTAATTTTACTTTAATTATAATTTAAATGTTTAATTATTTAATTTTTATTTATTATTCATTAATTTTACCAAGAAAATAATAAAATTCACTAAAACAAGAATGTCATAAATTAATAGAATTAATATTAAGATTATTAGTCTCAAAGAAGTACCTATAGAGACTAATTGGCATCTAGTGCTTAAAGACTAAATTTATAGTTTAAAAATAAGTCAACTCCTCAAAAAGATATTTATATTGAAAATCTCAACAATATTGCTCACAATTAATTGTAAGTATTATTTATAAAATTATCATTAAATATTTTTTAATTTTATTGGAACAATCAATAAAAATATGGAAAAGATATAAAAGAGTAATTATATTTCAAAATTTAATCAAACAAAATTAATTTCATCTTTTGTATTTCATATATTAATAAAATGAATACACGCATAAACTTGATTAATTAAATTCTAAAAACATGAATATACTTGCATTTTTATAAACATAAATTTCATTTCATAATGAAGGAACAATTTTCAATTTATAAAAATGAATATATACTTATGTGTCCAATACATTATTAATATATATTTCATCATCACTATAATAATGTATTGAATAAATTTTAATTAAGCAATAATAAAGGTAAGTGATAAATGTTTAGATCACATCGTAATTCTCAGTATTTTATTCTTAAAATTAGGCTTTTTTTGGAAAAAAATATAAAATCTTTATATAATTTTTGTATTTATTTGTTGTTGTGACGATTTTATAAAAACAAATTGAATTTTAGGGGAAAATAATCTAGATTAGAAAGAGAGTGTATAAGATTTATTCTTTGGAAGAGATTCAGATCTTCGAATGAATCCTACAATAAATATATAAATAATATATCAATAAATTATTTATAAATCATAAATAATCTAAGTGAAATATGTAAAAAAATTGATTATTGATCAATGATATAATATTTCGAAAATGAAATAGACATATGAATTATCTTTGAAATTATTGGCATTATTTTTTATCTCATTTTTATAAAATTAAATGCTCAAATTTCATAGCATTATTTATTTATATAAAATAGTAAATAAATTAAACCAAGATTTCTATTCTATAAAAATATTTAACTTTTTTTTTCTGCACTAATTTAATCTGATATTCTACATCCATTTTTTGTACAATATTATTGATAAAGTATTATTCAATATGAGAAATAACATTTATATTAAATTAATTTCATGTGTGAGGCAAACAGTAGAATAGAGTTTTACAATTATTCTAGAATTTTAGAGCGATTATAAGTATTTCCCAAACCAAAATTAGTGAATAAAACTTCAAAGAGACACTTATATAGAATAGCATTCTAAATCCAGGTAGACTCAGCTTAAATCCAATATGATATGATAAATTAACTTTGAAATTCCTCAAAATCAGAGACACTGGTGTTATTGCAGGAGCTGTAATAAAAACTTTATTTGGTATGAAAAGCATTGAGAGATTATATATAGTAGGTTGTTAATAGGAGTAGAATTGTAAAAGCGAGATTAATTGATATTAATATATTGCAATTATTGCTTGAAATACTAGTCCATAAATAACTCTGTATTTTCTGGTCATTTTAAGGCATTAAAAATACCAAATGTAAAGTTGACATAATTTTAATTATCAGAAACAAGCCAAAAAGAAGTTCCAAGGATTGGGCAAATATTACTGCTAAATTATTTATACAATTATAATTCCCTAATAAATTATATTATTTTATTTATTAATTTTTAGATTATAAATTTGATCTTATTATATATCATTACTATTAAAATAAACTATAATCTCCTGATATTAATTATATTATTTTTAAAATAATCATATGATCGATTTAAACATATTTATTGTTCATGAACTAATTTCTCAACTAAAATAATTTATAAATAAATTCTCCAAATTATATATAAACTAGAATAGCAATGATAAATTTCATCTATAATCAAAATATATAAATCAAGATGAAATTTTTAATATTATTTATAGTAATTTTGCTTTTTACATTTTGGATTTCCCAAAAATTTCTTTCATTCTAAGCATATTTTAACTATAGACAATATATTTATTTTTGAATCATAGAATATTATAACATTAACATTCTATTTTAAATTATAACATGAAATCGATATCTGATGACTCACATATAATGATAAAAAAGAGAGCGATTCGAAGAAAAACAATGACTTTGCGTATGCTTGAAGAAGAAGAGCAAAGTAAGTTTATTAAACCCAAATTTTAATGTTAAATAATTTCTTCAATTTCAACAATTTTTCAACATATTTGTAACTTTTATTCATGTGTATAGAGGAGAAGCTTGAATAGTTGAAAAATCGAAGAATTAAAACTACAAAGCGTATGGTTGATATATTAAGAGCTAATAGTAAAACAGGGAATAGTAATCATTAAGGCTAGTCAAGTCCATAGAGAAGGGGTTCATTACACACTGGTAACTTTCATCACACTAAGACTGATTTTTAATTTAATTTGGTAATAAAACATAATGAATTCTTAACAATTTCATTTAAAAATTGAAGGAAACCTTTAATTTAATTAAAAAAGTTTACTATTTTATTTTTATTAAATTTATTTAATTTTGATGAAAATTAGTGGCAAACTCTTAATTCTTCATTTGTCGGAGAGCATCAAGGTATACCTCTTAGAATACATGGAAAATTCAAGTATCTCGCAGAAATTATAAAAGTCAAGCAAAGATATATGATTTTTATTAAAAAATTTTGCATTTTACACATTAGAACAATTTAATTTTTAATGAACTAGATTTACTAAATTTACTTATAAATAAATAATTGAAAGATTGAAGTGGCTTATTATTATAAGAGCAATTAAAACCCCAAAATCCCTTAATGAGGTTTATAAGTGCTTTGATTTGTAGGGAATTTGTTAGAGGTTGGGGTTATTAATTAAATGCGAGACAAAATAGCAAGCTTTTGGGGTCTATTTATGATGAAGAGTATATAGATTTAGTGTTTAAACTGCGTTATGGATGTGATATATATAGTGAATAAGTAAACCAGTACTGAACTATTAGTCTATTGCGCTGCTCTTAAAGCGTAGTCCATCAACTGTTCGCTCTCACTGCTTGAAAGCTGTGTAATTAAAGGAATAATAGCTGAATTCTTAGCCTAAGAGGAATTCAAAGTTTCTATATAAGCATATTGACTATCTTATTAATGAAAAACCTTGAAGTATTGGGCTCCTTTTTCTCTTGACTAACGAGCTATTATGTTTCACCGCCAGTTCCCTGAGTTGAAGATCTCTGCTTATTCTGTTGCAAACATTTATAAACGAAATTTATCTCTTATAAAGGTGTAAATCGTATCAAGAGAGTAATTGATCTCACTCTGCCATTTTACAACAACTTAAATTATTTTATAATTAAATGCAGAGAGCCTAATAGAATAATATTAAGTTTATTCATGCTGACGAGGCTGTGTTTACCTTCAACACTTTCATCTAGAAGTCTTGGTATAAGAGGCATAGTTATATAGAGGTATATGATTAGAAAGTCAAGGTATAAACAATGGCAATTCTTGGAGGTATTAGCGAGGATGCTGGTTTGGAAACTTATGTTATTCATCCTCGCTCTATTATGATAGAGCAGTATATTAAGTTTTTAGAGCAGCTTAGAGAGAAGTACCCTGAATAAGAGATTTTACTGTTTGTTGATAATCTTTCTGTTCATAAGACTAAAGATACAAGGAAGAGTTATGAACAACTTAGAATAACGCCAGTGGTACCTTACAGTCCATAGTTTAATGGAATTGAATTCTACTGGGGGTATACTAAAAGGTCATTATAAGAAAACTGCTGCTATACCACCTGATGCATGACCTACCTATTGATACAGTCGATTTTATAAAAAGTTCAGCTTAGAAAGTTGATAATTAGTTGGCTTAAAAGTGTGCTAAAGAAGGGAGAGTGAATGAATATTAATAAGTTTTAGAGTTAAGTTAATGAATATATAAGTCACATTTAGAATTCTTTCGTGAGAGCTGGCTTCTCTTTCTTTTCTTCTACTTCTTGCTTCCATCCTCCAAGGATTCTTCTCTTGCTGCCAACTCCAGCATCTATGTTCATCGACTCTGGAGGCTAAATATTTGAATAAAGTCTCTTGCTAACTTCATACTTTGTCTGCGACTTTCGCTCTCTGTGAAGCTTGCTCTATTCCTTCATCAAGAAGATGCCAGTACCAGATTTTTCTAAAGAGTTAAACTACAAATCTTACTCGAAATATATGGGTGCTTCTGCAACTCTGATAACCAGCTCTCACTATCTTGATCCCTTGTTTGTCTTTATATTCTGAAGAGATGCTGTACCTTTTCTTATGAGATTCTTGAATAATTTCTTTCAAGTAATCACCTTTAGTTCTTGCAAGTATACCAAAGAAATAGTTTCTTTCAGGTAGTTTATTTGACAGCTGCTTCTTAGCAGGCAGGTACAGCGAAACCTCTGGGTCATTCATAGCATCATCATATAAGTTAGTCACTAATATTTCTGGATAGTTTGGAATGTCTGCAAACTTTACATCTTAAGTTATCATGCTTTCTTTTCTTCGAAGATTATTGCTCTTAGAAATGAAATTTTAGTACCTTCCATCGTTGGCAGGAATAAACCAACTACACAATAAAGATTATTTACTATGAGTTCATTACCTTGTTGCACCAGATAGCGATGCAAAATCTTCTTGCTTCTAAATTTTTGAATCAATTCCTGTGCTTGCACTATTTTCATTGCATCATTCATTGACTCCATCTTGTTTACAGATCTAAGAAATGATATTCAAATTTAAGTTATTGATTTCAATTATTTACCTCTG